>JANRGW010009020.1:0-103442 GCA_024733675.1 Psilopsiagon aymara | reverse complement strand
GGTGTCCCTGCCCATGGCAGGGGGGTTGGAACTAGATGATCTTAAGGTCCTTTCCAACCCTGACTGTTCTATGATTCAGGAAAAAAAACTCATTCTCCATTAACAGCTTCTATTGATCATCAGCCTGTATGTCAGAGCACTGAATATACTGCACACCACACACTGAGGTATGACAGACCAACATGACACAGACTATCTGTGTGAGCTATAGGAGCGGACACCTCTGGGGGCAGAGGTCTGTGTATACAACCAGCACTTCTTCCCTTGGAAAATATGTCACCCATGTGAACGAAGAATGTCTGCGCACCAGGTACCTCAGACTCCAGAGGGCAGAGCACTGAGAGCACAGCTCCCCAGTGCTTACCTGCTCCTGAGAGTGAAACTGTGACCACTACAGGCACTGTTGTACTGGCAAGCACAGACCAGACCAAGTCTCTACCACATACTGTCTTGCCAATCCCCAGGGCCTCTTGGCTCTCTAGATATGTCTTCCACATCCCAGAATTTTCCTTCTCATTAGATTTGGTAAAAATGCTTCAAATGAAGTAACATTTCATGCTTCTGCGCAAGGATACACAATTACCTGACTAGTGTGAAAACATGATGTGTTGAATAAAACTGGAGTTATTCAGTACTCTAAAATAACATCATACACACCACAGAAAACGCCCATGCAGTGTTTCAGTGAAACATTTTGCTTACTGAAGGGAGTTTCAGTGTTTTACAAGATTCCAGCATCTTTTCCCTTTCTAAAACCAAATCCTTTACTTAGAATACGTTGTGTAATCTTCTGGCTAACAGTCCTTAGCAAATGCTGAGGTTAGTCAAAAGCATTAACCACCTCAGGGTTTCTTGCACTTACAAGCCACCTCCAAGTTTCTCTATCACATCCTGTTGATTAATGTTTTTAAACTCAGAAACTAGCAATTTCAGCACAATTGTATTCTCCCATTTTTCTACAGCATTTTTTTTTCTAGTTATCTTCATCTACTTTAGATTTGTCTGGAAAAACTGCCCAAATAGAGGAAACAAGCATGACACTATAAATTCAGTGGACGTGTCCATGAAAATCATTTGGTACCAACAGTGATTGGAAATATCACTCACTAATCTACAAAAGGCTCCAGTTCTGCATAAAGTAGTGTCTCAAAAGTAATTTTGTTTGTGCAGCTGTTTTCATGCAGCACCGGTTTATGCCTAATCATTAAATTTAAAAGGGTCTTCAAACAACAAACCCCATTTTTCCCCAGCCTGTTAGCAGTACAACCGAAAAATCAGAGGCCCAAAGTCACTAATGGTCTCCTGTGACCTGAGCTAAGGCTGGACTGGAACCTGGCAGCGGTGGAGCTGCCAGTGTCCACACTCGACGCCAGAGGGAGCGTGGATGCTCTCCCAAACGTAGCAACGTGGAGAAATGCCACCATCAGCACCTTGCATTTCCGAGTGAATGCTTTTCCTAGTGTTACAGCAGAAACCACTTCCACAGACAGCCTCAGCTGTAGACTTTCCCCTGCTTTCACTTCGAAATATCATAACTACAGAAAGATCCATCAGTTTATATGCATCAGAAGCAACTACAGGTATTTCTTACCAAGTTTAATTTTTTTCTGTTAGCAAGGGCTATTTATTATTATGATGAAATGTTAGGATAACTTATAAAACCATGTAGCACAGCAAGCATAAAAGGAAGAAAACATTCCTGCTGTCTTGGGCTGCTGCTTTGGGACTACTAAAAGGTACCATCAGACCCCCAGAAAAAGAGATTCCTGACTTTCCAGGGGGCTTAACAGCACTTAGTGCTGTATCAGAGTTTCAAAACAGTCCTTTATGCTGCACTAGGCATAAGACTGAGGATGACTTTAAAGTCTCTCATTGTTTTCCCCCTCTGAGTTCACACAAATAGATTTAAGGCAGTTAGTCTGGACAGCCTTATTTTACTGGTGACAAAAGAGACAAACAGAATTAGAAACACACCAGTATTTTTTTTTTTTTTTTTTTTTTACTATATCCCCAGGTAACTCTCAAAAGAGCTGCAATGGATGGTTATCTGCATTGTCTGCGATATAAGCCACTAGTATTGACTAGTTTTAAGTCAATACTGCTATGCGTAACTTCAAAAAGATATGCTGAAATGAAACATTTGAACTTTTCCTACACATATGAAAATCTTTTTTCAACCAAAACAACATGTCATCGTTAGCCCATCTTTGGTATCAGTTTTGACCGAACTGGTGAATGAAGCATGGCAGTGCAGGACGCAGCGTGTGCTCCAGTTCTAGGTGTGTCTTTGCACAGCAAACTCAACCACGCTGTGGCAGAGCCGCTGGGGGTCAGTGGGGCAGTGCACCAGCCCTCCCTGCCAAGGCCTGCATTCAAAGCAGCACCTGCCTCCCCATATGAGCTCAGCAGTGCAACACCTCAGCACATAAGCAACCCACTTTGTGCCATGTTTTGGCAAGGTGGATGCACTTGCATGGTTTTCTGCTGACAGATGCAGTCTGCTCCAGCCCACAGTCAGAGCCAGCCATGAGCTCCCCAGACACACTAGAGGCTATTGAGCCCCAGCTAATACACTGTTATCACAGCTGCAGCTTGCAGCAGCTCAAGACATGGCAAAATGGGCCTGTTGCCACCCGCACTGGGCACCCACCAATCCTGCCTGCAGAGCGGTGGAGGAATGGTACTGCAGGCACCATGGCAGCAGCACCGGCATGCAGGCAGCGGTGCAGGGAAGCTAGCACAAACCACATCTCCCAGGCTGCCATGCTGATATAAGTGACAAACCCCACCCTGCCACTACCCTCACACCCCCCCAAAACAGCTCTCAGTCACCTCTGCTTACCAAAGGCTGCTGTGGTTGCACGGGCTGGAGACCAAGTCCCTGCTGCTGCCCTGGCTGCTGCTGCAACTGAGAGACAACAGGCATTGAAAAAAAATAAAAATAAGAAAGATGGGGAGAGACTTTTCAGCAGGGCCTGCAGCAATAGGGTGAGGGCTGATGGTTTTGAACTAAAAGAGGGGAGATTCAGGCTGGACGTGAGGAAGGAATTTTTTAAGGTCCCTTCCAACCCACACTAATCTATAATGCTATGAAACAAGAATGACCCAGCACACACACTGCCTCAGGGAACAACAACGAGCCAGGCAGTGTGGCTTTTCATGACTGATTTCCAGCACAGGATCTGGGCTCGCTTACAGCATTGGTTACTGAAGGCCCCATTTAGGAGATCAGCCTCACAGCTCCCCACTTGCATTGTCGGCCACACCAAGGCTGACAAGAAGCTTTGTTAATAGAAGAAAAAAAAAAAACCAACAAAAAACTCAAACCCTGGTATATTTAGTTTACTACAACATAGAAATATTTATATAAAGTATGTTATCATTGGACAAGAACTGGCACAGACAGCTATTGCATTCAAATGACAATATGAAACTAATCAAAAGGCTACGGGAAGGATTGTTAATGTAATATACTTCCCCTGTGCCAAGCCCTATGTGTTTAGGCGATAAACTGATACTTGCCTCTGAATTAAAAATATATCAGCAAATCAGAATATAGGAAATAGGCCAGGAAGCAAACCCTTTGGTTTAATCGGTATACATTATAAGGCCAGATAGCACAGCCACTGCTTTTGTCTTAGCACATTCAGCCAAGCCATTCTCAAATTTTCCTTCTCCAAAGGCATTCTACAATCTTGCAAAATGAAAGTACTGAATTTTACATCTGTTCGGAACTCTCTTTTGGAAATTCCAAATGTAAATAATGTATTATTGTGCTCAAGTAAAAGTTCTATGATTCCATGATTTATGGTACCAGGCTCTGCTGCTTTTAGACTTAAAGGCATGTGCAAGTGTGTAACACCATCACCTGATACAGTCACACTTATGCTCCCCTCCTGTACTGAAATATCCCTTGCCACCAGTCCAGCCAAATCCCTCACCTGAAAGAGTCTCTGCTGTCGCATCTGCTGCTGTCTCTGTCTCACTGGCTCCGGAGGCAGCTGTACTGAGTTCAGGGCTGGATGAGGACTTGCGGTCATTGCACTGTCCAGTCCCCCTCCAACCAATGAATTTGGCTGCAAAGGCTGATGGCTCAATCTGATTTAGGAAAAACATAATGGATTATACTTCATTTACAGACCAAACACAAGTTAGTCTAGGAGTACTCAACTATAAACTGCAACATTAGACTTCCATGGATCTAAAAGACACTGCATTTTACAGGAAGAACGTATTTCCAAATCTGAATGCTTTGAACAATATTCCATAACAGAAACTGTACCATGCTATTGCCCAGTAACTGATTTACATAATAACATGTTCCTCTAAACAAGAACAGATCCAAGCACTCAGTTCTTGCTTTACTAGGGAGAGTGATGAGTTTCCACTTTTCAAGCAAGAATTCCACATAAGCATTAAAATGTTCTCCAGACCAAAATATCTCACAGTTACTTTACCATGAATTTAAAATCAGTCATCATAAGGTGGTCTTTTTACTTTCTGGAATACTGAAAAAAAACATCAAGCAAAAAAAAACTTTCTTTGGATCTTTTGGAAGTAATTAACATTGACAAAGCAGAAAGACATACATGGAGAGAAAACGTTAGCTAGCTTGCCATTTATCTTGCCTGTTTAAAACTCAGAAAAGAGAAGACAGTTCAGGTTAGCAGCTGTATTCCTAACACAAGGCACCTGTAGGTTTTCATGCAAGGCTTTCAACCAAGTGAAGACCAAACTTTTTGAAGAGGTACAAATGCTCCATACTCTAAAGATATCCAGGCTTGCAAGAACTTAAAAGAAGTTAAGGATTATTGCAGAATATACAGTAACACTCACAATTCCAGAAACACTGATTTCATTAAATGACAAGGACTCAGAGAGTATTGCATAGCTATGTACACGATGCTCATATTCTGCTTACAACAAGCAATTGATGAGCAAATCATCCAAGCACACTTGAACTTAGCATCTAAAGGAGACTTTAGTTTTGGGATCAAATCAGAGCTGAAGCAGAAAAAGATGAGTATCTGTACTTGGTAACATCAAGGGTACTCCAGGACAAATGACATGGGAGAAGGGAGACAGGACAGACCACCTTGTGATGACCAACGTCTATGTGCTGCTGG
Organism: Psilopsiagon aymara; assembly: GCA_024733675.1. Classification (NCBI taxonomy): domain Eukaryota; kingdom Metazoa; phylum Chordata; class Aves; order Psittaciformes; family Psittacidae; genus Psilopsiagon; species Psilopsiagon aymara. The sequence continues at coordinate 98,316 of JANRGW010009020.1, read as the reverse complement.
GCTGTTCAGTGAACCTGCGACCCACACACAGGGAGAGGGCTGCACTGCACAGCCGGTACTGCACCTACAGCTGGACAGTGCCTACTGAGGCAGACCCTGAAAATTTTGATTGTTCAGACACACACACCACATACTCTCTTTAATTTGAGCCTGTGGTTTTTGGGAGTCACTCTGTTAAACATGTCTACTCAAAATGGAAATTTCTGGTTTAGACCTGTAATGTCAGTTCGACAGCGCTAGACTATTAGAAAAAAAACCAAACACAAACTTGATTCAAGACTGTAATTGGAAACTCCAGTTCTCCACTCTGCTTACTCTGTAACACTCCCTTTTACAGATTTCTTTCCTGCTTCATTTGTCTTCGCTTTCATTACCTTTCTTTACCAATGAATTTTTCCTCTTTCTCACAGGTACTGCAACTGAGTTACTTCCAAACTGAAGTCAATTTAGTCTATTCAGGCTTAAACAAAATTAATTTGTCTATTCCTAGTTAAACTACTAAGTTGGTCTTGCGTTTTCCTGACTACAGACCCCTTGGTAAACCTGGAATATTTACAGTGTAATACCACACACGTTAGCATAATATAGATACCATATTTGGGTCTGTAGTGAAATAGGATCCAACAGCTAACTTTAGATGAATTTTTACATTCTACAAACACACAGGACAACTGGGCTACAAGACATGCCAAGACCAACTTAGAATTAAATGAGGGAAAAAACAAGGGGAAATTGGAGAGAAAGGCCTATTTCTTGCTAATCAGACTCTGCTAACTTCATTTGGATTAATACACTTTATTTTAAATAAAGCTTTAGACCTCTAAGCAAAGTTGCCACTAAAATCCTGCAATGTTACCAGCTGGGAGAACTGCAGAAGCTCACCGCTGTGTGCCTGCCAAAGGCGGGACATAGGCAGCTGCCTGCTGTTGGATATATCCGCTGGGCTGCTGCTGCATCTGCCGCAGCCTCTCCATCAGAGTGGGGCTGGAATGTGCTGCTGAGTATGTTCGGGGGTTGTAGCTGGGGGAGAGCACTACACCGCCAGGCTGCTGCTGCTGCTGCTGCAAAGGCATCTGAGTGCTGTACATGGTGTATCCATGAGGCATGCTCTGCAGGGAGACAGACAGGAGAGTGACTTCACTGTGCCCCTATTTAAATTAGCTAACTACTAAAGAAAGAGACCATCCTGGCCCTTCTCAAAGAACCAAAGCCTGGACAACCAGAGGCAAGTCAGTGAGATGCACTGCTACACTCACAAACTGACCTGCGGGTCCCTCTGGCTGTATCCCACTTCTGTTTGTAGGGTCAGGCAGCTACAATGTGGTCACACACTGCAGGATGGAACCCACACCGTGCTACCCTTCCCTCAGCGGCACTGAGCAGGAGTAGGGCTCTGCTTCACACCCCCACCTCTCTCTGCATTTCCCAAATGACCTCTATACTGGATGTACCATATACCTGCATACAAACACATGTAGTATGGGGAACAAACAAAATAAATTGGAGATGTGCGCACATCTACAGGGATACGATATGACTGGCATCACAGAAACATGGTGGGATGGCTCCTACGACTGGAGTGTTGAAATGGAAGGTTATAGGCTCTTTAGTAAAGCCAGGCAGATAGAGAGGATGTAGCAATTTATGTCAATGATAAGCTGGAGAGCATGGACCTCTGTCTGGGGAGAGGTGATGACTCAACAGAGAGTTTGGGGGTCAGGGCCAAAGGGAGAACAGCGATGAGGTCATTACTGAGGGGGTTTAGTACAGGACACCTGATCAGGAGGACTGTGTGACTAAAGACCTCTAAGACAGATAGGAGCAGCTTCATGCTTGCAGGCCCTTGTCCTCATGAGGGACTTCAACCACCCCAACATCTAGTGGAGGTACTGTACAGCCCAGCATAAGTAATCCAGGAGGTTCCTCAATTGTGTGGAAGACAACCTCCCCTTGCAAGTAATAGAGGAGCTGACAAGGAGAGGTGCCATGCTTGACCTCATGCGCACTAACAGGGAGGAGCTGGTGGGGAATGAGATGCTCCAGGGCAGGCTTGGCTGCAGTAATCATGAGATGGTGAAGTTCGAGATCCTCAGAGCAGTGAGAAGGACACTCAGCAAGCTCACTGTCCTGGACTTCAGGAAAGCAGATTTTGGCCTTTTCAGGAACCTGCTCGGTAAGGTTCCATGAGATAAATACCTAGAGGGCAGGAGTGCCCAAGACTGTTGGTTGATATGCAAGGATCATCAGCTCCAAGCTCAGGAGTGCTGTATCTGACAAGAAGAAAACGGGGCAAGAAAGCCAGGAGGCCTTCATGGATGGATAAGATGCTGCTGAGAACGCTCAGAAGGAAAGAGGAAACTTATAGAAGGTGGAAGCGAGGACAAGGCAGCCTGGGAAGAATACAGGGACGTTGCCTGGGAAGCTAGGGACCAGGTCAAGAAAGCTAGGTCCCAGTTAAAATTAGACTGGCCAGGGACATCAGAGATAACAGGAAGGGCTTCTGTAGGTATGTTGCTAACAAAAGACAGACTAGGAATAATGTGGGACCTCTCCAAAGCTATCAGGAGAACTGGCTACCCTGGATCTGGAGAAGGCTGAGGTTCTTAATGACTTCTTTGCCTCAGTCTTCACCGGCAAATGCTCTGATAATGCCGCTCAAGTCTTGGAAGGCAAATACAGGGACTAGGAAGATGAAGACCTTGGACCCACTGCAGGAGAGGATCAGGTTTAAGATCACCTTAGGTACCTGAACATGCACAGGTCCATGGGACCTGACAAAATCCACCCACGTGTCCTGAGGAAGCTGGCAAATGAAGTTGTGAAGCCTCTATCCACCATATTTGAAAAATCATGAGAGTCAGGCGAATCTCCCAAGAAATGGAAAAAGGGAAATGTAACCCTCATTTTCAAGAAGGGGAAAATAGAAGACCCAGGAAAACTACAGACCAGTTGGTCTCACCTCTGTGCCAGACATGATCATGGAGCAGATTCTCCTGGAAACCATGCAAAGGCCCATGAAAAACAAGGTGGTTGGTGACAGCCAGCATGGCTTCACCAAGGGCAAATCCTGCCTGACCAATTTGGTGGCCTATGACGGGGCTATGGAACTGATGGACAGGGGAAGAGCAGTTGACTTCATCTACCTGTACTTGTGCAAAGTGTTTGGCACTGCCCCACATGACATCCTTGTCTCTAAACTGGAGAGACATCAATTTGATAGGTGGACCACTCAGTGGATAAAGAACTGGCTGGATGGCCACACGCAAAGAGTTGTGGTCAACAGCTCAATGTCCAGCTGGAGACCAGTAATGACTGGTGTCCCTCAGGGATCTGTGTTGGGACTGGTCTTGTTCAACATCTTTGTCAGTGACATGGACAAGGGGGGATTGAGTGCACCCTCAGCAAGTTTGCCGATGACACCAAGCTGGGGGGTTCGGTCGATACGTTGGAGGGAAGGAATGCCATCCAGAGGGACCTGGACACACTTGTGAGGTGAGCTGATGCCAACCTGATGAAGTTTAACCATGCCAAGTGCAAGGTCCTACACCTGGGTCGGAGCAATCTCAGGCACAGCTACAGGTTGGGCAGAGAAGAGATACTGTGGAGATGGACTTGGAGGTGTTGGTCGATGAGAAAATGAACCTGAGCCGGCAGTGTGTGTTCACAGCCCAGAAAGCCAACCATATCCGGGGCTGCATCAAAAAGAGTGTGACCAGAAGGTTGAGGGAGGTGATCCTGCCCCTCTACTCTGCTCTCGTGAGTCTCTACTTGGAGTACTGTGTACAGTTCTGGTATCCTCAACATAAGAAGGACAGGAAGCTGCTGGAACAAGTCCAGAGGAGGCCCACAAGGATGATCAGGGGACTGGAGCACCTCCCATATGAAAACAGGCTGAGAAAGTTGGGGCTGTTCAGCCTGGAGAAGAGAAGGCTGTGTGGAGACCTCATAGCAGCCTTCCAGCATCTGAAGAAGGCCTACAAGGGTCCTAACAAGGATGCAGAGAGGGACTCTTCGTTAGGGACCGTAGTGATAGCACAAGGAGTAACCGGTTCAAACTTAAACAGGGGAAGTTCAAGTTAGAAATAAGGAAGAAGTTCTTTACTGTGAGGGTGGTGAGGCACTGGAAAAGGTTGCCCAATTAAGTGGTAAACGCTCCATCACTGGCAGTGCTCAAGGCCAGGTTGGACAGAGCATTGGGTGACATGGTTTAGTGGAAGGTGTCCCTGTCCATGGCAGGGGGGTTGGAATTAGATGATCTTAAGGTCCTTTCCACCCCAAACCATTCTATGATTCTATGACCGTGACATAATAAAGAATTACTGGTATCACTATCTCACAAAAAGCTTGCCATATGAAAGGCTTAGTGCTCCCTTTATACCAGCAACATTAGGAAACACTGGCAAGTGACTACATTAAAAATATTGACAGAGACCACAAGCATCCTAGCAGGAGGCCTCCTAGCAGGTCTCATCATTACTCTAAACCACATGCAAGAGGCATATCCCAAGCACAGAAGAGCATGCTGGGAGGTAAAGGAGCTTAGTTTAAAAGTGGTTTTATGCAGACATGCCATGGGAGTAATGCAGTACCTGTGTGTGCTGTAACACTGGGTACTGTGAAAGCTGAGACGGGGGTTGAACTTGAGGAGAGAAAATAGCAGCTTGGTCCATTGGCTGACCCTGAAAGACACATCACACATCAGGTACAGCCTGCACACCCCAGACAAGTCCAGCTCTGGGTGCAAACCCAACCAAGTTGTGTCCTAAAGACTCATGGAGAGGCTTGACCATTTCCTTCAAGACAGCATCACTGCTCACTACCAAACTGCTGAACTGTATTTACTCACAGGCAGATGGAAGAATTGACTTTTGCTTGATGTCTGACACTACTGTAACACTGCAGCAGTGAAGAAACAGCCATTTACTGAACAGGCACTCTTCAAAATGCGGCTTTGTGAAGGATGAGGAAAAAAATATTCTACCTGTCTTGAAGACAGTATATTAAAACATACAGGAAGCTCAGAGTGAATGCTAATCTCTATTATAGCACAGTTGGTATCCTTCTCAGGCTACCTGATTACTAGCCTTCCCCCAGACGAAGCAAGCAAAATGCTTATCAGCAAATTTGATCACACCAGTATGATCAACGGGCAATGCAAGCATCTCCAGCTCCCAACCAGTACAGCCTGGAAACACACTTGTAAGCAGCATACAGGCTCATTTGTTCACTTCAGATTGCCAAAATATTTATGTGTACCTAATGGAAATAATTTGAAGATTTCACCTTTAACTGCATTTGTTTGTTCTAAAGCGCCAGAAAAAAGAAAAAAAAAAAAATACACACTTAATTTCAAGACCAAGACTGTAAAAAAACAGTGACTGAGAAACTGGCAAGCATACAAGCAAGTCCGTGTATTTTCTGTGAGACTGTGATGCTGCACAGCTGCACCTCATGATTTCAAAATCCATTCTACTAAAAAAAGCTCAGTGGCAGACACGAGCTGGAAGCAGCAACGCTCCTTCCTGCTGGTAGCTTCCCAGTTCACCACAGAAACAGCCAAAAAGTCCAAGTCCTCTGACAAAGCCTCTACTATTTTAATCAGGATATCCTTACAGAGATCCAAGCCAAGAGATATGACCTGCTGTGACGAGGGCTGGATTAACCACCCAGTGCTTTGGTTAGAGAGCAGACAACAGAGGTGAAGATGCAAAACCAGGAGCAAAGCTGCCACAGGGTGCCACATAGTTGTCACACACTCATTCTTCACACCCACCTTTCTTTTAAAAACAAACAAAAAGAAAACTGACCTAGCTAGGCTCTGGGACCACCACTACAGGGTGCAGACAAGAGAGCAGAGCGCTCTGATACTACAAGATATACTAAGGAAGCATAAGCCACACAACAGATTTGTTATAAAAACAAGCCAAATCTCACAGAAAATTCTAAAAAAGAAATTGTGGAGTACAGGAGGTGTGAACAAAGTAACATCCATCAGTCCTGAAAAAAGCTCAGACAAAATTAAGTTCATCTGGAAAAATACCTGCAAAATCAGATGGGAAACTCTCAAAACAGCAACCTGAAGGGTGAAAAACTGAAACACTGAACAGAATGTACGTCATGCAGATGGGATGCACATAAAACAGATAACACCAAAGGACAGGAGAAGGTACTCAAGTGTATCAGATTTTTCTGTTTTCAAAGAGAGGCAAAAGAAGAAAAATAAACAAACAAACAAGAACAATAATTTCTCTGAGCAAACTGAAGATGAACTTTTTCACGAGGTGCCAAACACAGCACAGATAACGATGTAACTTTTAGTCACCTGAGGATGAAATCTGGTAAAACCATTACCGATTTCTAGAATAATGTGTGCCTACTCCCCAGAGAAATACAAATGACCCTGTGGGCTCTGCAGAAGCTGGTCTGCAAAGTGCTGCTCCATGCACTGTCCTTTGGTTCTCTCAGCGACAGGTAACCTGGTGTGCTCAGGAGTAAAATTTGTCCTCTTATACCCATGCAGTGGAAACAGTGTCCCTCCAAAGTCAGGGGAAGTTACATCAATGGAAACTGGATTAGGCCTTAATTCTATAAGAAAATACTGAAGAAGCAGCTGCACAATTCTCATGACACACAATGGGCAGGAAGCCACAGGCAAGCGTTACCACCCATCTCTTCCCCACTATGTAAAGCACGCACAGAGCAGCAGAGCCAGCAGGGTGTGAGGCTCAAGAGCAGCACACCCAGACTGAAGGCACCACTGCCTGGGCCAGGCAAGCACACACACACCACCATATGCGAAATGTAAAGCAGAAGGCTGCTCATTGGGCAGGGGACAGATAAATTTATTCCATGGTCACAAATGGCCACTGAGCATGCTCCTGTGTTGTGAGAGCTCTGCATTCCTGAGCAGCAGCAGCAGATATTGCTAAATTCAAAGGGACTTCTCTCCCTCCAGGCATAACGAAATAATGAGGTAACTACACATGCAGGCCAATTGCTGCAAGCCGGAACTGTGCATACATGTCACACAAAAACTAAACAGAAAAAGAAAAAAACAGAAAAGGAGAAAGAATCCAAACATATTTTATTCAATGCCAGTGCAATGTTACAGTAATAACTACTGTTCTCTTTGTTCCACTCACATCCTAAATTGAAGCAAAACTTACTTCTTTTTATTTTTAAGGTATGCGACTATTGTGCATCTGGAAGGAATTTTGTTTTCTATGTGGTGCTGGGACTGGCAAAGGTGATAGAAGCAGACATGGCACTGATTTTGACCAAAATCTGACCACATCTGACTTCAGAAGTAGGCAGTGGAACACTAACACTTATTTAGATAAGATGATGATGATGGATTTGCAAGACTTCACTATGCATTTGCTGCATATCTAGGTGTGCCTAATTAACTGCAAATATGATGAGCTATACCCTGTTCTGACATGCTACCAGTAACAGGAATAATTGCACACATACAAAATATGAACAATGGGGTGAGCAGCAAAGCCTTGTTAAAAACACTTTGCTTTGTCTTTCCAATTAGTGCTTTTAACAACGTTGTGGTTTCCCTAAAAAAGGATGAAAGTCCTGCAAGCTAACTCTGAAACAAGTTTTCTAATTAGTATCTAGAAAGCTTTCCAACACAGGTATTAGGGATGAAACTTCATGGCATCATTGGTTTTCCCCAGAAATGACTGAATTCTATGAAATCTAATAATTTAACAGGTGTTAACTGTTACTTGTTTTGAAGATGAGGGCAAGACGACCACACTAGCTATGTTTAGATGAACATGGCATCAGACAGATCTTGCAGCTATTTCCAATTTTTCACAGTGAGAAACACAACAGAAGAGGAAAAAATTATCAATGATGCAGTTATTGGAAACATTTATAAGAAAAAAATATTCTGTGTGTGCAAGTGTATTATTCACAGCCTTCCACATGCAGGCACCGCATTACCTAGGTGAGAGGAGTGCCAAAGCGCATCATTCGTACCAAAAGCAAAGTGTGCAGCCTGTGTGTTGAAATGCACGCATGTCTGTGCGAAAGAAAAAACAAGGAGAAGTTCACGGTCTCAAGGCAGTTACCATTATGTTGTCAAAGCCATCCTGAAGGGACACAGCAGTGCTACAGACATCCTAAAGAAAAGGACAGGCGAGAAAATAGCAAACAATACAAAGAATATGTACAATTAGGCTTGGTCTGTTAGTGGAGCAGTACAGCACCTTTACAGAGTCCACCTGTATGTACTCAAAACACCGTTTAGGAATTGCATTTAGGAATGCTAACAAGGTTCTTTTAGGTGGTTTTTATGCTCAATACTTTTATGAAATTTATGAACAGAAACTCTAAATGTAGAAGGACTCCTCATCCACAGGAGCCTATTAATAGCTCTATACATAATACTCAGCATTTTTTAACAAGTCATGGTTCTTAAATATCTGGCACCACAGCTATCTGTTTTGAAGAGCACAGCAAGCGCAGCACAGCACTGAGGAGCAGAACTCTTCCACACTGGTTTTGCAGAACTGTCCAGACCCCTGCTAGTGACTTCAAGCTGAGTAGGTAATTTCATTCTGCAGGGGCAGAAACATATAAACCTTCCTTATTTAAGCTCCACTAACAACATACAGCACACAGTAGCAATGCTTACAAATCATCTTGTTCCTAAATTTTCAACTACAACCTCCAGGCTCTTCACTGATATAGGGACCACAGGAAGAACTACTACAAGCTCCCCAGGGATGTGTTCCTGACCTAGAGCACCATGCATGCATCCCTCTGTGGCAGCCCCCAGTCTAGGGAGCATGCAGAGCCCTGGGCCATGGGGACCTCGGAGGGGTTCTCTGGTGTTAGCTTTGCCAGCACAGGCTTCAACAACAAAGAAAGCAAACAGGACAGCCTGATGAAATGTTCATTCATTTCACTACAGCAATAGTTTCCACACATCAGGCTGACTGAATCTTCCCAAACATCCAATAAGGCAAAATAACAGAAGCAGAGAGAAACTGCTGTAGTCTGTCTCCAGCAGACTACAACAGACAACTATGACACTATGTGGAAGTAACTGGGAAACAAAGTTTGGGTTTGGAAAGCTGTGGTTTGACTTTGTTTACATCTATTTAAACGGTAGCTGATTTATGGCTGAAATAAAAACAGCTGATACAGAAATGCCGACTGATGAACATCCAACACATGTCACACCTTAGGTGAAACAGGCACCTGAACCTATATTGCTGAACTCTAGTGCAAGTTTTAATTTTTTACTGTTACATTCTAACAGTTTGATCCAGATTTTATGAAAAAATAATCACAGACACCTTATGAATCTTATTTAGGCATAGATGCACATGTCTTCATGGTAAGTTTATTCTCCCTACTGACAACCTGCCTATGCCATGCTTCAGAGCAGAAGTTAACTGCTGTTCTTAACACCTCAGATACTATTCCTGTTTGAAACCAAAAGGGAAACGCAACATCCTTTTTCCTCTAAACATGATAATGTTAAACAACAGCATTTCTTAAATGCAAAAACGATGTGTTGTTTTAGATCTTCAGTTCTTACTTTTTGATCCCCTCGCCATACATAGTGATCATCGTTTGTTTACTCAAGGCTGTCACTGAAGCCTATATTCTATCATAGTAATTGTAAGCTAGTTGGACCTAACAGTAAGATAGTGAGATATTGCCTAATGTAAAAAATACCACAGGGTTTCTATTAAATAAGAAGTGATGGCTCACCACAAAGCCCAGTACCCTAACATGTAGGGTACCTAATCCTGAGTATCTCATAGTGCCCACAGGACACTAATGAGTGATCAAATATCCACTGTACCACTGATATGATAAAACACATATCTGGAGCTTGGAGGGGGGAGGGCTCTTTGAAACAGAAAACTCCTGGTTTCACAATTATGAACAGTCCCCTATAAAACTATTACAGCCCACCAGTAATTTAAGCACTACAGAGGGCTTTGCAGTGAGACTGAAAGAGGGGTGAGAAGGATAAGGAAAGAGCTGGAACAAAATAGAGTGTGGAAGAAATTATAAGGAGACTTGCTGAAAATTTTTACTCTTTTGAGCAAAGTGAGCACATCACAGAATTTGAAGACAAGATAGCATAAGAACAATATAATATATACTTCAGTGAGGGCAAGAATGGGTACGGAAGGACTTTAAAATAAAGAAGAAAAGTTACGGTTTTACCACCAACTACTGTACACATATTGCTGTTTATCCAGGATCCAAAAACAATTTTCTGTTCTTACACCATCTGTTCTAAAGCAGCCTATCTGCAGCAATGCTCTGAAAACTCGCTCAGGCTCTGAAGGGTGTTGCACAACAGCCATGTGTGGTTTGGCACACAGCAGCTGTACTCTGCAAAAAATGTTAGAAGAAATACCATCTATTTCTAGAGAACACAAGAGTGTTTGTGTGCACATGGGTATGGAAACAGCTCCTGATGGACTTCCTGGGTTTTTAACTGTAAGGAGCACTGCTGGGCCCCCGCTGCTTATGTGTAGCTTGGTTGTATACACCACCATGCAATTCCACTAGGAAGGCCCCTGCGACACAACAGGGAACAAGAATATCATCAAGTAGCAGAAGAAAACCTGATGTTATGAAACACAGGAAAAATAGAATGAACTAAGAGACCAAAGGGCAGATGAAGTTTCAAAGCAGATGGCCCTGGTTAAGCAATATCTGGGGAATTACTGCAACTGTCAATACCACTGGCTCCCTGCTCTGTCAGCCTATGCAGAGCAAGCAGCCCCGATGGAAGGCAGAAACACTGTGTTGTTCTTCAGAGTTAGGTGTTTGGACAAACCTGTTGGAGAGACCGTGACTGTGCTTGCTGCCTGAGGAGTCGCTGCTGCTGCTGCTCTTGCTGCAGGAGTTTCATCTGGAGCAACTGCTGCTGAGGCGTGATTGCATGGATAGAGGGGGGCTGCATCATAGTGCCAGAGCGCCGCTGCAGCATGTTCGACAGGGCTTGCTTCGTATTAGTTGGAACAAAGGAGCCTGTCGGATCCAGCCTGGAACCACCTAAAACCACCCAAAACATAAATGCGTTCTCTGCCTTCCGTGACAGTGCTGTTGGTACAGACCACTGCTAAATCATCAGCTCGTATTTGGTTAGCTCTACAATAAAGATGATAAACTTAGCTCTGCAAAGGCAGACAGTGAACTAGAAACCAGATTACTGGCCTGAAAAATGAAACAAGCAAAGTAACTCTGAAGACTGACACTTGTAAATGAGAGAGAAAAGTGAAAAGGCTGTTGCATGTTCTATGTCACATAAAACGTGTGCTTACTACTGATGAACAAAAGTTGCATGTCAGATAAAAAGCACGGCATGAGCAGCTTATTATGTCACACCAATTTTATAATGAGATGGCAGTAATTTATGCACTCTATGCTATTTGATAAAAATCATGTATCTATGTCAGACTTACAAAGGTGATCTTGTATGTTTGTTCTCAATATCATCATCTCCTTAAACTTTTTAGACACAGTCTGGCATATTCTGAAGACTTTTACACACTTAAAATACAGATCTAGTTGTACTGGGAGCTTCAGAAAAAGTAGTTAACATTTATAATTGGAACCAAACTTCTAAAATTCTCCTGCATACTATCAGACAAGGACACAATAGGATCTCTCAAAACATCATAAACTGCTGCCCCCTAGAGAAAGTAAAATACCTATGTCAACACTGTATTCATATTAACTGGAAGAAGCAAAACAATCCTACAAAAAAATTAAGCACATATCACAAGCATAAATGTTGAAAAAAATGTGAGCCTGTGGATTTATTTATTTCATAGAGTAGATGCTAAATTAGCCCCCATAGCTCCTGGCATGAATCAAAGAAGAAAAACCCCCCAAAGGTCATTCTTTCTTTTTAATCATTCCTCTTTTATTTGACTCCTTACTGAACTTCTACCGGCTTTCTTATACTATCATCACAGTAGGTAATTTTTGCTCATCTATCTAAAAAGTCTAATGGTTTAACAGAGATAGACCTACAACTGATAACAGAAAGCCCTAAAAAAATAAAAGGGCTAACTAAGAAATGAAATAAATGGCCTCAGCAGACACAGCCTGCTTCAGGGAAAGCCAGAGACAAAATGTGATTATAAGAAGTTAACTTTTGTCACATACACCAAGTAATAAAGCCACACGTTTGTGAATACAAAGCTTACCCATACCTGGTGGGAGGGGCTGGTTCTGCACAAAGAAGCCCGGCTGCTGTGGCTGACCCATGATACTGTAACCCCACAAGGCAGGCTGCGGAGGATGCATCACTTGAGAGGAGACTGGGGAGTAGGTGGGAGGCAGTCTGTATAAGTTGTTCTGGGGATATTCCTTAAAATATACAGCAAAAGTGAATGTTACTGACATTCATACCTTACTAACTCATAAATAATGCTAATTTTCCTACTAAATTATTAAAAGACAGAGACAGTTCCTATTGTCATTTGCAATGATGTAAAAACCAGATTAAGTCTAAGGCTGCCCACAGGTAATTAACATGATCAACTTCATGCACACACCATCCATTTTTACCTAGTTAGCAAGTATTTTCTCTAGGCTATAATTAGGTACAGCAAAAGTACTGCTTACTGTATCAGCATAGAAATTACAAGAACTTAACTGAAACATCAGAAAGGCCTGAAAATGATCTTAAAATTATAGCTACTGAAAATGCAGTGTGTAGACAAACCAGCTGGATGCTGACAGAACACTATCACATCTACAGCATGTACAGATATGCTGGCAGCAGTGTGAAGAGGATGTAATTGCACAGAATGCTGCTTCTGGAAACGCACATTATTATTTGGGTGGTGCCAGGGATGTTTTTCAAACCTTTGCTCTAATGATTCTTCAGCTTAGGAATCCACACCTCAAAACCCAATAAAAACTAAAAGGGAAAGCATCTCAGAAACCAGAACAAACTGCAGAGTAAACCACTTTATCTATGTGAAAGAACCTCTTTCAAACCGGCTTACATTTGGATGAGACCAGGGTTTAAACCAACATGTTTGTTCTCAATGTAATTTGAATAGGAAGAATTTTAGAAATGGATATGAACAGTACCAGCTGTACTTCACACCAAATGAAAGCATATACAGAAACTGAATAATATTTAGTAAAATCCAGCCTAGCATATTTTACACAGCACATAATGTCCTAAGCATATTACACTTCTACCCTAAGCTATATTTGATAGAAATCCACCCTCCTCTTGACCATCTGTATTCATTCCCTTTATTAGGACTCTCTCCTCTTGGCGCAGAGCAATTTTTGAAGGCAGCTAGGACAGCATCATCAGATGCTTCAGTGAGATATTTCAAATTTTGTATGGAGCACCAACAACTTACATCAGCCCTTGAGCTTGATTTCGACTTTCGCTTCCTGCTCTTTGCCTTCTTCTCGTCATCCATGGCATGTTTTCCCTGATCAGAGAACTCTCCTGACTTTCTTTCTGGTTCCTGAGACACAGGTGTGGTGGGCTCTTCCTCCTCCTCCTCTGGAGGAAGGGGTAAGGGCTCGAGGTAGTAACTCCGTGGCTTGGGTTTGTTGTGCATGTGGTACAGGAGGAGATGCTGCTGCTCCTCATATTTGATCACTTTCCTGTCGACACGAACTGTACCAAACCATGCCCAGGAGAGAGGAGCAGGATTTTTGTGACCTTCAAATAAATCCCAAGGGGACACCTTTTGTTTTGTTGAAACCTGAAGACCCTGTTTCAGAATAAAAGTAAAGTTTGCATTTTAAGAAAGCTGAACACTAGAGCAGATGCTTTCTGTATCATTTGAGTCAGAAAAATCCAGTAAGGATTTTTTTCCTCCACAAAATGTACCCAACGCATACGGGTGGGATTTCAACCTCTATCCAAGGCTGCCACTATAGTACCATTTGCTTACAGCTATGCTAAAAATCCTGAATTCCATTACCATATTTTGAATGAGAAGTCAAATCTCTATCAAAAATTACTACTCTGAGAATATCCTGACTAAAAGTTTACATAGTCAAATAAGGGAAGAAAGCCTAAGCACTACATCACCAAAAAATGCCTACCCAGTCTGCAGAATAAAAAACTCTACCCTAAGCTTTATTTTTCTCTTGTAAATAAATTCACTTTAAAAGTTATGCATCCTTTTGTATTCCAAATAAATCCAGACCAAATAACACACTTCCCCCCCCCCCCCGATCTTTTGTAAGCGGGATCAATTACCCTCCATCTTCCTCCCAGCATGTAATAGGTCAAAAGGTTCCCAGGTCAAACGAGCTCTCCAATGTAGGATTATGCTTGAAAAACAAATACTTTTTTTAAGAGCTGCTGCTTTTCAACTCCAAGTCAAATGTCATTTCCTTTTTGGAAACTTTTGTGGAGTTGGTGTTATCAGTGAAGACCAACTGTATAGAAGAACTGAGCAAGCTCATGTAAACACTCATCCCATTAGCAGTTGCAAATTGACCATGTATACTCTGCAGATATAACAAGGGTAGACATGCAGCAAATGTAATGACTGAAGTTTAAACAAATCAGAAAGTAAAAGGTTACCCAAAATCTTGAATTTGTACAAGTGGCATAAAACTGTTTCCAATAAAGATGCACATCATCTATCTAAAGCTCAAAGACTGCAGTGAGTTGTCAGAGAGAGTGGGATGGGATGCTTCCAGTTCTGCTGCAGGGGTGGTGATGATGGTGCATGGTCTCAGTCACACAAGGCTGCTGAAACCCCTTCGGCTGTGGTGTAACAACTCTCCGTGTGCCTCTAAACCCACTCCTGGTTTCACTCTCCCTGAGGATTTTCACATGGATCACACAAATAAAAACTGTGCAAGAATATTTGGAACAGAAATGTATTTGATTCTAAAAACAGTCTGTCATTTGCAACATTTTTTAAAGGTACTATTCAACAGGCCAGGTTTTCCTCTTTCGGCACCAATCTCATGGAATGCCTGCCTGTTTTTTTAAGAGACTGCATTGCTGTGGCTGAAGGTTTAGTAATGACAGAGTGCACAAGAAGCTGAATTAAAGCAGAAGTGCAATGCTTTCATGTTACTGCATATAGACGCACGTACTTGTACCTGTTTGCTTGAATTTCCTACACTTCAAAAAGCATGGAAAAACTGAGATGAAAGCAAACACTTTACTCTTGCCTGTTTCTTATCAATGGAGTCAAATCCTGCAATTTTGTTCCCCTTGGTGTCTATCAAGGATCCCATTGGCTCACAAGCGATAATATCACATGTCTGCTTCGGCAAAGGGAGCAGCTGGCGAACCTTGTCAATGCTTTCCGACTGTTTGTCTCCCAGCTCTTTCTAGAGAATACATACATCCATCAATCAAACAAGGAACAGGGGAGAGAGACACATTACACTGCTTTCGCTATTAGAAAGTGTCCAGTTTCTGCATGAGTCTTTTCCTTTTACTTCTGATAAATGTAAACAAGTGGCTCTGCAAGGATTTGTTGGGTTTTTTTTGCTGGGTTCTGGGGTTTTCTTAGAATTTAAGTTATCTCTTCATCTCTTGTTTTACAGAACACAGAAAATGTGTAACACAAATTTAGTGCCTCAAACATGAATAAAAGTAACTAAGCATCTTGCAGGGTCCCCAATTTTAATTTAATATGAAGAAAACACTGAAAATCTGTCTTCCTACCCCCACATTCCTGTATTCTTATTTTCTTCTTTTTTCTCTTGTTGTCACGCCTGTTTCAATCTCTCCTATTTTCCCAAGAGGCCTTCCCACACACTAGAAGCAACAGGACTAAAACACACGCACAATGCAATTTGAAAGAAATGCTGAAAACGACACTTACTTTTAATTTTTTCACTAAATTCATGTAAGCCCTTTTGTTTTCCTCAGGCCCTCCTTGGGAAGCATTCGACAAGTCTGAGGCAAGTGTCCCATTGATGAGGACACCCAGCATATCGAGCACAGTTGTGAACAGTTCACTAGGAGTAAAGACAAGTATTACCCTGAGAACGACTGATTGCCAAGAGATCCAGGGACAGATACAGCAAAGGCCATTAAGTGCAGCCCTTCAGAGAAGCTGGGTTTTTCAGGGCTTTCTGCATAGACACCTCAGCTTGCATGCATAAGCCCCGACATATATGTGTGGGTGGACTGTCAACACATACATACAAATCTTATCATAAACTCCTGCTCAGAGCTACAAACAGCACAAACTGCTAACAGACAGCCATCGGGAATGACAGGCTCCAACTTAGGGAACCACTAAGGTATATGCTTGTTATGGAACAGTGTAAATAGTGGCTCCAGCGCTTTCCAAAACAGAGGTAGTTCCTCAAACAAGACCAGCACTGAACACAGAAATTGCACTCAAGCAGTAGTAGTGTAATAGTAAGAAAAACATGACAATAACATACATGCCATCTAAAATTCAAAGCACTATGGGCATGAATTAGCTTGTTTAAATAGTGCAGACATACTTGTTGGTCTGCAAATCAACAGTTCCTGAAGTGATTATCTGGAGGAGCAGAAGTGCCCAGTCCGTGGTCCACTGGGTATTCCTCTGCACAGTGTCAAACATGCCACCTACCTGCAAAATAACACAGCACATAGCAAGGCTCTGCATATATCTCATAGAGGCAAGCTTCCCTTATCAAATCGATTACTTATGAATGAAACTTCCTTCCAGTCATACAAGTTCTTTGTATGCTGAATGCCATCTTGAAGTGCTGACTTTAAATAATGCTTCCTACCCACTCCATGCTCCCAGCAAAAAGCTTATCTTAAGGAGCTACAGAAAAGCAGAATATTATTACACTTCCCTTTCAGTTTTGTACCTTCACTTTCATGTTTGATGCAACAAATTTAAGTCAGTGAAAAAACTGTCAGAACTGAAATAGTGTCAAGTTAAAACCTTCTAGTTCTCACTTCCTCACACCCAAAAATTAGACAGTAATGTCCAGTGCAAAGAGAAAATAGACCTGAAGAACAATATAGCACTGATTGAAAATGAAAACTGCTAAAAGATGTATTGTACCCTATAAACAATTTTTCACTATTGCTACCAGTGTAGCACGATACTGTAAAATATGCCATGGCTTTGAGAAGGAGCCATTTTGTGCTTTACTTTAAGTGCAGCCACAGTGATCCCAAAGCTGGTCACAGCTGGCTTAAGTCCCCTTGACCTGAACCAGGAGCAGTGCAAAGGCTATGGTTACTCCTCTAGTTGCACAGCTGCATCTAAGCAGCTTACAAAGATTCACAAAGAGAACACCACTGCAGCATTAGTCCTACCTTGGTGCTCCCTTATTTGGCCTCTGCAATCCTACTGAACTGCGCTGACCAAGCTGTGGTGGCCCTGACCTCTGGTACACAGGTTTCAAAAGAGGTGGGACTCAAGAGAACTCAATGGAAACTTTCTAAGTTAATACATGTATCCAAGTAGTAGCCACTGAAATTGCACATGGAAGTTAAATAGCCAAATGTTACATTCCCTGGGAGCTCTGAAAGTCTCAACTATACTGACTACCCAGTTCCATAAAATCCTTGCTTGTTACATGGGGATAAAACATCAGTGGGCAATGACCTGGAACATCCACAAAGAGACTATATGTTTCTCAGGTTCCAGGAACACTGAAGGGATGAAAGCACCACAAAAATAAAGGCACAAATAAGGTATAGGGTGCCATTTCCATTCATTTTATATGATTCATGTCCAAACATTATGGTCAGGAGGCATTAGAGGAAACAAGAGAGATAGAAAGAAGAGAGACAACCACGAATGGAGCAGAAACACCCTTGTGTCAGGGCAGAGGGGTACTAACAACCCTTGCTGTCCCTGGCCAGCCTCATCTGGGGCTAATCCCACCTCAGCCCAGAAGCACCAAGCCAGGAGCCTAAAACCATCCCTCATGGCTCTGCCTGGCCATGCCAGGGCTGCATCTGATCCTGGCTGCCCTCACCAGGCCTGATCCTGAGCCTGCACAGTGGGCTGATGTCCTTGTGTGGCCTCAACACATCCCCATCCCAGTAGAGGTACCTGATGCCCAGGCTGGGAGCTGCAGGACTCAGCTGAGAGCTCCCAGGAAGCCCTGGCCCATGTGACACCCTGACATGGTACTTTCCACTCTTTACTACCTGCTCCAGAGTAGCTATTACATCTTTTTATAACATCAGGATGACCACAGAAGTTTTTCTTACCAAATTAAGACGAAGTTGTAGGGCTTCATGCATCATTTGCCTAGCTTTAACATCATCCTGGTACCGTTCTTCCCTCCAGTTGCTAAGGATCTAAGAAAAAGCATTTGATTAAGCTTGTTTTCTTCCTGTAAAGGAATGTTTTTCCATTATTTGTGACCATTATCTGTAAGGAATCATAAAAGATTATTAACCTTTTTATCCTCATGCCTATTTAAGGCTTAGAGCAGATTAAGCTCATTAGTGGAGGGGAAATGGACAGAATTGATACTATGCTATCAGTTGTGTTAGTTATACTTTAATAGTGTTTCAAGCACCCTGTTCAACAGCTCACCACAGGTAAGTAAATAGAGCTCTTGCACTGGATGCAGCTTCCCAATGGGAACTGGTGGGATCTCTTCATGAGAAGTGATCAAAGCCTTAGGGACCAGCTACATTTCAGGGCAGAACTCATACAATAAAAGAAAGCCCAAGCAGCAATGACAGCAGGGGATAAAAAAAGACTCAAAAAATTAACTTCTCATACTGCCTCTCAGCTCAGGTCCAGGCTGTGACATAGCTTCAGCCTGGACCTGAGCTGACAGGCAATATGAAAAAATAATGGCCCTACAGGTATCAATTTTCACTGTCACAGTAATTCACAGAAACTGAAGACAGAGGAAAGAAAACATGCACCCACTATACTGGGATCTGTATACATTCTTTTTAAAGACTATCTTAAGGAGCTATTATAGGCTACAGCTTGAATCACATGAGAGCAGGAAGTTTAGAGCAGAATCAGCAGAAGTTGTGAGGAAGCATAAGTGATCCAAAGGAAAAGCTGTAGTCTGAGACTGGCAATGTCGGGGTTTTTTAAATACAAAGAACTCTCAATCTGTACCAGCCAGAGAAGATGAAGGATTTTCCTAAACAATGAAAATTCCAAACTTATAAAAACCTCTTATGATCAGCTAGGGACTGAGAAGACTGTTCCTCTCAGGACAAACATGTTACTGTTTTTCCTGGAAACAACTGAAATTAGACTCAAGTTCACTATATTTCTCTATAACAATTTTAGAAAAATAGATGTATTCACCCTCTAAAAGGAACAAACACCTCCCTATTCTTCCTTCCTCGGACTGTTCCTTTTGGCACAACATTGCATTGTAATTTTCCTGGGTTTACACCATCATATACCCATAAAAATGATGACACATGAAACATCTCACAAAGGGTGTTCATGGTTATGTGCTTGTTTTACCTGATTAACTTGATTCTGCAGTGATGTTAGAAGCCCTTCCCGTTGCTCATCCTGTCCCTTAAGGCAAGTAAGTACCAATGAAAGGAAAGGTTGCTGACTCAAGAGAGACATGCTTTAAGAGAGCCAAACACAGAAGTCAATTAGTAAAGTTATTTTGATACTTCCCATCCTTGCTCCCTTCCTTGTTTTGTCTACTTTTTTTCCTTGAAGTGGCACTGCCTGCATCTAAGTCTGTTACTGTTTTAGTAAATTAAAGCCTTGCCAGGTGAATTAAAAGGCCATGCACATAAACAGGCACAGCACCAGCCAGGGTAAACGCACATATTATGCATGTCATTACTGAGAACCCACCTAGCTAAGGGCATGGAATGACCAAGAGTTGCATGGACACTTGAAGGCCTCACTCAGAATCAGTTCATGTTATTTTAAAACTACTTTAATTAACTGGAGATACAATTTTAGTGGAGATCAGGCAGCTGAAGTTTCTAACTCATGTTAGCGGTCTGACGTGAATCCCAAGTAAGTTTCCCATGCAAGCACTGGTTAGTGACAGCTGCCTACCTAAACTGCACTAAAATTCTAGCACAGGTTTAGTGTAGGTAAACTGAGATGCAGCTTTAGCTGGTTGTAGGAGCTACGCCATACCAGTGCAAGGGTGTTCAATATTTTTTTTGTTTTAGATTAAAGCATATCCATTATAACATAAAATTAAGATAAACTGAAAGAAATACACAAATATTAATTTGAAAGTACACGTGAAGCAGAGGAGAAGTTTAAAATGTTGGCAAAGTGATTTGAGTAATAGCTCGTGCAATGATGGTTTTGCAGTTTTAGGTATATAAGCTCCTTGAAAATTCCATTCACCATAAACACAATATAAACACATATGCACAAATACACACGTGTGTTGATTACAAGTATTCATTTTGACAGTTATTTTCATTTGGAATTTAACTTGACTTCAACAATTTAGGTGACAATTAGTATAAAGGAATGGCAAAATCCCAAGGTCCAATAAAGGGTGAAAAATAGGAAGCCTGCATTTTCAAAAAGTCATGTTAGCAATTTTTCAGATTTTAGGAGCAACATGGTAGGAACACCTGTTCGATTTCTCATTAATTTCCATAAGAAAAATTTACGGTCTGCAAGACAGTTATTGCAACTGCTATCCCTACTACATAAAGCAGAGTATGAAAAAAGAGTTCTTATATAGGCGTCCTGGTTTCAGCTGGAACAGAGTTAATTTTCTTCCTAGTAGCTGGGGCAGTGCTGTGTTCTGGCTTTAGTCTGAGAACAATGTTGATAACACACCAATGTTTTAGTTGTTGCTAAGTAGCATTTACCCTGATCAAGGACTTTTTAGTCTCTCATGCTCTACCAGCGAGGAGGGGCACAAGAAGCCAGGTGGAGCCAGGACAAACTAACCAATTCCATACCACAGCACATCATGTACATAAACTGGGGGGAGTTACCCAGAAGGGACCAATCACTGCTTGGGTCAAGCTGGGTCTCAGTCAGCAGGTGGTGCACAATAGTACTGTGCATCACTTGCATTTCTGAATTTTCATTTCTCTTTTTTTTTTTTTTCTGTTGTTCCGTATTATTATTATCAGTATTGTGGGGGGCGTGTGTGTGTATAATTTCTATTTTCAGTATATTTTACTTTATTTCAACTACTAAACTGTTGTTATCTCAACCCACACGTTTTATGTTCTTTCAGTTCTCCCAGTCTTGCCCAGGGAGCTGTGGGAGGAAGAGGGTTAGAGAAAGCAGTACTTAGCAGTACAAGCAGTACTTAGTTACCAGTGTAGTATTTAGTCATCAGCTGGGTTTAAACCATGACAATAGGTAATATAAGATTTCATACTTTCACATAGTACCACTGGTTTTGTCACTCACAAAAGTAATAAAGTTTGTTTTCAATAAAGAAGTGGTTTGTTTTCTTGAACAACTGTACTTTGGAAGAGTTTCACAAGAAAGATAGTTGGTATTTGAAGCTAAGAGACCTTAGTATTGAATGTAATTTCTATCATAACTCTAAGGAAGTATAAAAATTACAGGTACTGTGGAAGAATATTTGATTAAAGGAAAATCAATAACCATTAAGTCATAAAAATTCTCATGTGCTTTGGAAGTTAAGAGATGAGCTTAAGCTTAATTTGCAACAAAACTTAGATGACATCTTACGACAATCATGGGATCTTAACAACAAGGAAAATGGCCTACTGACATGGAAAGGAAGAGACAAAAAGTGCTCTGTTATCTTAAATGTCTAACTTCTCCCATTAGCAAGCTGTAGAATAGCCACTGGAAGATGTGCTACAAAGCTTTCACATTTTGTCCTCTGATACCAATGAACTAAATGAAACCCGAACCCCGTTTGGGGTTAACTTTTTGGTCCACAAAAGTGAAGCAATGAGGTTTGGTGAAGCCAAAATTCAGCCCTCAGTATACTCTCCTTTCAGAACTACCTTTCAACTCTGCGTATAAGGATTTCTTAAGGTCGTACCTTTTTTGTTTCTGTCTGTCTCTCTCCTTCTTAGAAGATGACCCCAAATGCTGACCTTTCTCCAGCTCCTCTCCCGCAGCTTTCAAGACCCTACCTTGAACTGAGGTAGGCAGTTTTGCAATCAAGGGAGCCACCAGCCACACTCCTCGCCGTTCAGAGGAACTAGAAGTAGAATAGACTTACTTCAGCCAAAATATCCACATACTTTTGCAAAAAGTATTAGCTGTTACAAGACTGAACTGCTTTAATAAAACAGTTGGCACAATGCATCTGGAGTAACTAGTGTGGACTGAGCAGTCCCAATTTCTGGTTTCCAGAAAGTTCAAGAATATCAACAATATTTACTGTTAAACAAAAGCAAACAGAAGCAACCTTCAGGTAACTCATTTCTGTAGATTCCTTTTTCAAGTGCAAAAAAGTCTAGGCAATCTACACATAATTAAGCATCATGTTGGCCAGAATAATTAAAAAGGTGCTACAAAAAAATACCTTAGGAATGTCTTTTTACCATTCTGTCTTGTATTACTTGTGTCAGCATTTCCAACAGAGTTTGCATTGAAGAGGCCTATACCAGAGTTAGAAGAGTTATTGTTTAGATCAGCGGATTGCTGAAACACCTCTATTGTCGCCTTTGCAATATTATCCAACAAGCTGTTCATTTCAGCCACAGACCCAGAACCCTACAGTAAAACATAAGTAAACTAGCACATTCATGGTATGTTTGCTCATGGACTACGTTAAAATTTAACATACTTTTTTGCATTAAATATTTAGATAAGAAAGTTTGAAGACAAATACTCACAGGCTCCTTCATGCACTGTTTGATCATCAGCTGCAGCTCCAACCAAGACTGCCGGAGAGTCCACTGATCTAAGTTCTGGGTATGAATTAATATTACAAATACAAATGTCAACACTTCAGGTCTGAAGAAAAAAAATAACTCTCATAATTGAATATGGTACATGCAAAACCTCATCTTATAAACAGATCATCACAATCACTACTCTTTAACAGTCTAATAACATGCAAAAATATCATGTAAAAATACCTATTAAAGAATGTACATTAACTTTCACATTTTTGCAACTAATATCATTACTCAGTACTTTTGACCACACAGCTTTTCTGAATAAAAATCTTGCTCTCTGCAAAATCTGAGTTAAGTCTGAATATAGAAAATGTAATTCACTGTATCATTAGTAATTACATTACTCCATAATATAGCCATCCTAGAGGACATGTCTGCATTTAGCACAATTGCCTATCTGATTCTTCTCAGGTCTATTGCAAGAAAATCCAAGAAAAAGTACTTGGTCATTATAGTTTAAGAAATCAAGTGTCCTAGTACAGCTGAATTTGAAGAAATTACCAGTTTTGGACTGTCCAAGGAAGGCATCTGAGCCTTTTCCATGGGGCAGGAGTGCCTTTCACCACAGTACTGTTACAGAGGCCTAGTGAGATCACAGGCATCTCAATGTAGGCAACCCTAAAAGCAGCTCCCTTTTCAGTGGCTTCCTAATGACTAACAATGGTGAACAGCAACAACGAGCATCCTGCATGTTTGTCTCTTCCATAACTGTGGAATCAGACATAATGAGACACCAGAAGTCACACTGTAAAATGTTTCCCGCAGACAGTGGGAATCTTGAGCACACGCAACCTCTAAAGAAGAATCTAGTGCTTGGTTGCACCAGAAACTGCAAATCAGTGTCAATTGGTGGTGCTGGTGAATGACAGGTTAAGAGTCAGTGCATCAAAAGTAGTTTTTCCTCCTTTTCCCCACTGCATTACCTGAAGTATGCACTTGATACGCTGCCTCTGAGGGTTGTCACCCTCAGTGCATTCTTTAATACCATGAGGATAACAGATAAGTTGAAGCAATTTCTGTGCTTGTTTGTTTGAAAGAACAGGATCCAAAATAAGATCTTTGTCTGTGCACAACCTCTCAGGTTCTTTTAAACAGTGTTCTCCAACCCATTCCTGTAAAGTAATCAGATAACAGGTCCACAAGATAGTTTCAAGACAATATTAACTTTTGGTAAGCTAAACAGAAAAGTGATTTTTCCGTATGCAAAACTTGAATTGAACAACAGTCCATGCAACATGCAAGATTCTTCTGACATTCAGTACCTCCTGAAAGTATAAGATTAACAGTTTTTTTCCAGAATTAATTTATTCTGTATTCTAAAAGCAACTTTACAATAAAGCAAATACTAATGCGAAAGCACTTGAGCAGACAGCTAATGGTGTGGTCCTGTTGTCTGCTCAAAGCCTTCAAGATTCAGGTAGGAAAAAAACCGAGTGTTTTTTTAGAGTTCTCATAGAGTGCAGGGAGATGCTAATAACTAAAGCAATTTCTTCACCCCCCCATAACATACTACTCCATATGTAAATTTTCCAAATGAGGAAACCCAAACAGAACTCAAATACTGAAATACTTCAACACTCATTTTGCACCCAAATATATTATACACTTTTAAAATAAAATAGCATTGTTTCTCCAAATAAAGACAGATGAGTACTTTTAGAGATTACCTGCTGGCAAATTGTTCTTAGTACATATCTAGCATACTCGCTTAAACTAGCAGTTTCTATGGAAACAGCTTTTCCACATGCTTTCAAAGCGTGAGAAGAACCCCAGACTTCATCCTCTTTGAGTTCATCTAACAAGCCTCTCATATGGAAGCCTTCACTCTTCGAGGAGTTGACATTGTTGCTGCCAATTTCGGCATCACCTGCACAGCAGAAGCACAGACGTAGGGCGTGAACTTTTGCCCATGCACTCACGGACCACTTACCTGCCAGAGGATGAATCTGGAGGCACAGGCCAGCTGAGGGTAAAGCAGGAGTGAGGCAACCACAGTAGAAGGGCAGCACTAATGGACTCTGAAAATCACTACGGCCAAAGTATTCTCCACTTGCTTCATTTTGCATACCATCTTTGTAATGAATATTTCAGAAGTAGAAAAAGGTTTATACAAATCAAACACAAGCAAAGCCACTACGTGCTCAACAAGAAAAGTTCTGAGCGTATGAAATTGCTTTGGCAGATAAGGAAGCGTTGGGTTACTCACTCTTCTCAGGTGTCCCTTTCCCAAGTCTTACTTTGATTTATTATCACTCCATAGATCAAGAAACAACCTTTGATCAGTGGCCCCTTAGCCTACCTTCCTATGAACTTCTTGACAAGAGAGACTGATCTTCCTGGGAATGGAGAAGGGCAGCGCATGCTGAGGGAGCCTGGCCAACACTGGTGAGCCCCTCCTCCCTGCAAGGCACTGGCAAAGCGGTACAATCACCATCTACCTGAAACCAACAGGGCTGACCAGTGACAAGGAAAAATACTTCAGACACAGTGCAAAAAATTAAATAAACAAAAAACCAAACAAAACAAAAACAAAACAAAAAAACCCCAAAACCAAAACCAAACCAACCAACCAAAAACTACAAAAAACAACCCAAAAACCAGAACTGTAGCAGTGCCTGGTTTACATGTTTACAGGCCCGGAACCTTGAGCATGGAAAAAGATGCAACCATAGTACATAGTAGTGGGGAAAACAACACAGACCACTGCAAATAATCATAACCCAGAGCCTGCAAGGCCATCCAGCAGCCTGCATGAAGAGTGGGCTAACACAGCCTAATATTTTAAGTCAGCAGAAAGTCACACAGATCTTAACCGATGCACCACATATGATAGTCATCCCTCAGAAAATACCTCAGATCAATAACTAACATGACATGACAAGCCTAAATGGCTTGCTTCAGTCAGTTGCACACACGCAGAGCAGCATAAGGAATCAGCTCCTTACAGAGAGAGGAAAGACTGAATGGTGCTGTCACTCATGACACTGAATAGAAATTATTTTTTAGCAGAACAGCAGAACATATCCTGAGAGGTGACAGTTATAATCTCTGTTCCCACAAACTCAGAAACCTCCACTGGGTCTATATCACTGACCCAATGACTGGCACATCAGACACATCAAGCCCCAAAAGACCCAAAGATCAGGACAAGTTCATTGCAAAGAAATGGGAAACAAGCTGACAGGAGCCTGCACCCAACACACATGAGCAGACAGCAGCAGCAAACAGCCTGTCCACACCCTCAATTCAACATCTTATGAGCTTGTAAGCACAAACATATCAAGCCCAAATCTGTACCCTTGAAGGACAAGAGGGAAGAACCTGGCAGACAAATAATACATTTCCAAATACAAAATTTTTGGTATGGAAGGAGATGCGCTGCAGTACAGGCACAAATAAGCTGTGTGCCTGAACCTCCCTTCATACCACCCTGCAGCAAGACGCTATCCGATCCACATCTCTGCACAGAGATTAAACAACACATATTCACACCATACACCATTAATGAAGAAAACCAGCAAATCTCAGCACTCTGAATAGCAAAAGAACATCAGTAACAGTCATAAACTTATTTCAAACTCACTCTCAACTCCACTAGTCCATCCCAGATAGCTATGGCCTTTAACACCTTTCAAAATATAGCCACATCATTAAGGATCAAGGGGGTTTGAGGCAGTTCTGAGACACTGGCCAACAGAAAATACAATAATGGCACTCTAGGGAGGCATACCTCTGTGGGTATGTCCACATCTGGAAGATATTTACTTAACTCCAAAAGATATTTACTTAACTCCAAAAACACACATCACCATAGGTCACAAGCTTTAACTGAACTTAAGCCAAACCAAAGATCTTAAGCATTTGTTTGGAAAAACAACACACTCATAATTTGTAGAGAGTTGCTTGGCAGTGATTCTTTCACAACTTCCACAATGACAGACACGTGATTTGTGGTAAGACACAGAAAAAGGTGGGAAAAGTGATTTGAGATCACATTTCCTCTCTGTATTTGAGAGGGACTTGCCCGAGTTTGAAATGTACTGGGACTTGGTGGTTGGGGTAAGGGTCAAAACGTGAGAAAATCACATCTGCTTAAAGCGCCATCAGCTGGGGCTGACTCACCAAAGAAAAATCCTGTCTCTTGACCTTCTGGGGAAATGCTACTTACATACTACACAAGCACAGACAGCAAACACATTTGTCTCCTGTCATCAGGGTTTTCCTTTCCCAGGAGCACTCCCAGGAAAGTGAACTGACACAAACTCTTTTTTACCCAAACACTAGAACAAAAACACTACACATGACTCTGCATAATCTTACCAAGCATTAAAATTGCTTTTAAGACTGCAAACACAGCTCCCACTTCTATACTGTTGTGAGCAGCAGCCAAGAGGTGACGATCACAAGAAGAACGAATTCCAGGAAATAATTTGCCTATGGGAAGAAGAGCAAATCTTGTAGAAAACGGTAGTTGTTTAGCAACTAAAATTTCCTTTGTACAAAATCCCTTTCATCTAGAATGGCTATAGAAGTACAATAACTGAATGAAGAACTGAATTTTCTGGAATTGAAAGTGAAGACCAACAGGTAAGTCATTAAAATCAAGTGGGATACATGATTATGACAGATTAATACCAAAATGAGCTATGATCATTTAAATAGAAAAAGGATTTTGTCTTTCACTGTGTCTATGTAAACAGTGAATTTAACCATGAGACACTGATATGTATTTTAATTTTGACTTCACAGATTTAGGAAATTACTTCCCTCATCTACTCTTCATAACAAATGAAGTCAAATTAATTAACATAAATGCCTGTCACAGTTAACCCTAATTCTGCAGGTCAGAAGCAGACGCCAGAACAAACCAGTGACTGCTTTTTCTAACTTGAAGATAAGCAGACAGAAAGACAGGGAGGGAGGAAGGGAGAGAGGGAAAGAGGAAGGGAGGAAGGGAAGGAGAACGAATCCACCTTTCTGAGAGTGGTTAACTGAGCCACATGTGAAAGAAGACTGTAACGTGGTCACATTTTGTTCAACCTGTACTACTTCCTAGAGTTCAGACATCATTTTCCCTATCCACTCAAATTCACTTTTATTTCCTGGGAGGCCTGGGACCATTTAATATATCTCTGTTACTCAGCCAGTATTCTTCATGGCTCTCATTTTGCCCAAATATGCAACAAAAGCTCATTGATTTCTGGTCAAAAAATACATTATTATTACTTTTAGATGGAAGAACTAGACACCACTGAAGAGATGATATTTTTTTTCCTTTCAATTTCATTTTCCCATATAAATAGTCGTGCCATCATATCTGCTGTAATACTTTTAAGTCAAAACACAAGTTATTTCCAGGCTTGTTTCCTTTTAGTTTCTAGGTGCCCTTCTCCTTCCCCTTTTGGTCTGTGGAAAGCACACACAGGTCAGACCACAGAATATTCAAATTTAAAAGGAAAAATAACTACATTAATATAGTTCTATAGTTAATATAGTAAAAGGAAAGAGAGCTACACTAATATATCAGGAGAACTGATTTTCTCATGCTTCTTCTGTTGGACTAGATGCTGTTATTACACCCTATTTAAAAAACACATTTAGTTTCAGTTTACATGTAAGACTACCAAACTGTGTCATGTTTGGTTTCCAGATCACTGCAGGATGACCCACCACTGCCCTGACAGTATTTAGTATGGAGAACGGTGGGGACTGTGGTATGTACTACCACTGCCAACAGCAGCACTGGCACAAAACCCGTATTAATAGTTCCCAGGCTCACATGATGGTTTCAGTGAAGTTCCAAAACAAAATGAGAACTACCAGGACACAACAGTTCTTCTAAATGTGTTCCTCTTTGCTGAAGTGTACAAAGATGCTATGTTAAAACTTTATTTTCTTTTAAGATACAATATTAATATGGCTGAGTTTTATGTCAACATTATGTCATGCCTGGATGGCCAGAAGTTTACAATGAGTTTCAGAAAACTTCTGTAGTTTTACATGCATACAAAACATTTTCCAAACAAGTAAGAATAGCACATATCAACTTTTTGCTAGTGAAACACGTGTAATTATGAACAGGCTATCATTTGTATTTGCATTATGGATATTTTCACACATGAGCCATCAAAACCCATCTGGGTTTGCTTTCTGAAATGAAAGGACCACAAAGCAAAGAACTTACTTGTTCCCTGGGGAATGAAGCAAACCTGGGGTGTCCTGAAGAGGTGCAGGAGCAGCCGACAGGTCATCCTCGCCCCAGGCTCAGCATCTGGATCTCCACAGGCTATGAAAGATGGGATGTGCACATAAAGCATCTACCCCAGACCTTGCAAGTCCCAGTGGCAGGCCTGGAAATGTTCTACCTTACACCCCCATTTTAAATGGGAATACAAAAATTTCATCAGAATTTTTGGCCTTGAGTGATTAAAAACCAGGGAAGAATAGTATGATTTTTGGAAAACAAGAGACCTAAATATGGCAGAAAATAATGCATAGTTAAAGTGGTTTTTGACAGTTGAAGCAGAAATAAGAAACACAAATCTAAGCAGTAAATGAAATGTGTGAAGTAGCCAAGAAAGAGGACCATAACTGGAGTACTACAGGGCTGCAGGCAAGGACAATGAAGTTAGAGAGAAAAAGCCGTATGAGGCATACCAATGCCAGAAGGAAATACACAACCTGACTAGATCTGGCTGACATTTGAACATATAGCGTAGAGCAGAAGAGAGCTGTGAGCAGAAGGTGAAGATGCACAACATAAGGGGATGATGTGCTGCCAGCAACTCTGATACCGCTTGTCACATACAGGTTCTCTGATCTAGCTTGGAATTGCTCCTTTTTGGGAGCTTGCAGTGACACACATGCTGCAACACACAGTAAGTGGCATTCCATACAAGAATGAAGCTCAGAACACACTACTGATTCAGTCAATGGAGACTTCTTAAAATGACAAGCTTAAGACTTCTTAAGTTCTTCTCCCAGTATTTTCTTACCAGCTGCAAGAAGAGAAGGCAGTGCAACATGCTGAACTACATCTTCCAGAGAAAAGCACTGCCGGGCAATCAGTATAGCAATGAAAGTGGCCAGAGAATCGTGAAACGACAGGTCACTCACCTAAAAGGAAAAATATTGCAAGGGTTCACATAACAGTGCACACACCACTGACACAACTATTAAGATAAACATTAAAATGTTTACACATATTTGTCTCTAATTTTAATGCATTTCCCAAATATTTTATGACAAATATTGATCGTTTTTAACTTAAATTTAACAAATGCCTACTTCAAATACCATAAATTCTGAAATAAAAAGCATTACCCTTATAAAAACTTGAGAAAATTTTATCATGTAGAAAACCTGGTAACATCAATACTCATTCCTTAGCTTTAGGACAAGAATATGGTCAAAATATACACAACTTGAATCTGTAATCAATATGTACTCAAACTACAGATAAATATATTGAATCAGATATTGGATAACATAAGTCACCATAATCCTGCTGACTTTAACAGGACTACAGTAAGTTACAACAGGTGAATAAGGAACAGCAAAGTATACCACCCCTTCTACAATTTAAGACCCAACACCAAAGCAGGTCTTTAAAATAAAATATAGTTATTTACACATCTCTCAACATTTTAGAAAAGTATACAACCATGCCTGCTCCTTTTAAAGAGTACCTCTGATATTCTGTATCATTCTGTAATAAAGAAAAGAAAAAATTTACAAAGAGGAAACTCCAAGCACTGCCCAAATTCTACATTAACCCTGAAGATGTAGGAAAGAATTAAAAACCAATCAAGAATCTCATTAAAAGCCTTGAAAACTCATACGAATACAGGACCAAATTTGTGCTCCATCTTTTGTATTGAATGGAAATCTTACTACACCCTTAAGTGCAGCCTAGGTAAACAGGTTTAACAGGTACTTCAGAAGATACTGAACTTACATCCACACTGCACAGCAGATCATTGAAGCCCCAGACGTGATTTGAAGAGCAGCAAAGAGCTTTTACGACCCCTAACCACTCTGAGCTAAGAACCGTGCAGCATGCCGTCAGCTCTGCGCAAAGGTTTGCTATGTCATTAATCCTAGGAAAGAAGAGAAAAACTAATACAAGAGCAAGAGATTTTGTAAACAATCAATATTTAGACCAAAGCAGATCAGTGCTTGGCAGAATAAGTTGTGTTTCCTCACTTAAGGTGGGGTTTTATGCCTAAATGTGATTATGCTACCATACATATAATCTATTGTTATTCAGTTACGGACAACTGAAAAAAACACAGTATGTGATTTGTACCCCATAACCTGCAGCCATCCAGTCTGCAGTAGCACAGGGGCTTTATTTTGTGTGAACCCTACTCAGTATACCCTGGGTTCTCACCAGTTTCTCTGCCAGTGCTGAGCTGCCCGGGAAGAGGATGGAGCACCCAAACCCCTGCTGCCTGCAGCTCACCACAGCAGATGGCCAGCTACTCTCTACAGGGACACGCTCCTGCCTTCCCTCAGTGCTGTCACACAAACAGCAGCTCCATCCCCTTTAATGCAAAAATGCAACAAGAGAGTGGTGCATGTGGTGCACATCACCCAGTGCCCAGGTCAGCAGTGACTGACATCCCATTGCAAGAGCCCTCCCGCCCTGTGCAAGGCCAGCACTGCCATTCAGAAGGAAGGAGAGTTGCAGAATCAATTGGCACTGATGAATTTCACTACACAGATCGCATACAGTGTGATGTGTGTTTCGGTGCATGATTCAGAGTTATGTAACTTTTAAAAAAACAGAGCAGAGTTGACTTATGCCAGTGCAAGTTATTTTTTTCTCTGTTGCACAGTGAAACTCGTTTGGTCACAGTTACATGTCCCCCTTTGGTGTTACAAAACTGCTTCCTCTGAGCTGCACTGCTCAGCCAAGGATGCCCCATATTTCAAGAATCAACATAACAGTTTAGTTTGGAAGGGACCTTAAAGCTTAGCTCCAATTCCCTGCTATGGGCAGGGACATCTTCCACTAGACCATACTGCTCAAAGCCTCATCCAACCTGGCCTTGAACACTGTCAGGGATGGGAGAGCCACAGCTTCTTTGGCAACCCCTTACCACCCTCACAGTAAAGAGTTTCTTCCTAATACCTAATCTAAATCTCACCTTTTCCAGTTTAAAGCCATTACACCTCATCCTATTCCTACAGTCCCTTGTAGAAAGTCCCTCTCTACCTTATAAGCCCCCTTTATACATTGAAAGGCTACAAGAAGATCTCCTCGGAGCCTTCTCTTCTCCAGGCTGAACAAGCCCAACTCTCTCAGCCTCTCTTCACAGGAAATTTTCTCCAGCCCTCTAAACATTTCTGTAACCTTCTCTGGAAATTTTAGAGACTGCTTTATACTGGGGACAGGGAGAAGGATAGCGGAACTGCACATACTTTGGGCAGGACTCAATCAGAAAAGAAAAAAAGAAAAAAAGAAAAATCCACCATTTCCTTGAGTTTTGTGATCCATCACTGACCGTTACAATGGCTGCTGGCTCCTGCTGCACCGAGGCCTAACTATCAATACCAGGCTTTCTTAATAAAAACTGGAACAGGATCAGAACAGAACACTAAGTTGTGTAAAAGTAATACCGGTGCTGAGGGCAGGGATAAAGGCTAGATGCAGCATTAGTGTCTGTTTTACCCTGCATCACAGACTGCAGAATGGAAAGCCAGGGTAAAAGTTTCAGCACTGCAGTGCTTCATTTGCACAAGAAGGCCTAGTTTATGTGCTTATATGCTGGAAGGAGGAAGCATCTGAGAGAACACCTGAATTATGAAAGAAACATACTGTCAGTGTAAAACCTAACATTGATATTATTTTACTGTGACGGTTCTTCACTATACTTCTTATCTGAATCGTGAGATCATCTAAAAAGATCTAATATAGACTTCAGATCCAAGAAGCATTACGCTGGATCAGACCAAAGTTCCACCTGGCAGTTGCAGGAGCCAGTGCCTGCTGGTGTTGGATGAAAATTGCTCCCAGCGGTGCTCTGGAAGTGCAGGTCTCATCCTAAATTCTAATCATGGGGGATCAACTTGAACTGTGTAACACAAGGCAGAAGGTACTCTCAGAATATAACAGGCAGCCCTTATACCTCTAGTAGCTTCTAGACAATAAAACTCCTAATGCTGCATATGAAGATGAAATCCATAAGTAGTAAATTACACATTTAATAAATGAAACACTGATTGCATCAGGAGAAGGAAGTGACCTAATGCAGAACCTTCCCTCATTTACAGGCTTCTCATGAGCAAAGATTGTGCTGAGCTGTTCTGCCTGAAACAGCCCAACTGCTCATATGAAAAAAAACTAACTGCCTCACAGTGAATACTTTCTACCTGTTACTCCCTTCTGTTAAAACATGCAGGTTGATTTACTGAAATAACTTGAAGAAAACAACAAATTTTCATCAACCAGAAAGAATAATGACTGAAAACAATTGTCAAAGAGACACAAAAGAGAAAGGTGAGAGGAAACCTCATATACACCTTGTAAAAATCCATCCAGTTCTAATTCTGGCATGGTTTTGCCTTACCTTCCTGCGTCTTGGTGCCCCATGCACACATTCATTAGTGCATTGCAGACAAAGCTGTAGCGGTTGGCAGCATTATCACTCAGGATCTTGCCCAACATTGAGTAGTTAATGCTGTGAGCAGAAGGATTCTCAATAAAATCTAGCATGAACTCTGGGTCCCACAGTAAATTGGAATTTGAAGGCTGAACATTGCTGTATATCGTTTGCTTCACCTTAGAACAGGCACTACTGAGGATCAAAAGAAGAGAGGGTTGCCAAAAAGAGTACTTTGAGGGAATGCTGTTGAACATGCCACATGGCATTAGAAAATTATAGTTTGGTTAATAATCTGTATATGTCTGCAAACTTATTTTTGATAAGGAGCATCTACCAGAAAACAAGGCTGATAAACCAATTTAATTTGAGTTTTCCTGCAAATAAAGTTTTGTGTTTCCAAATCGCTTATATGACATTTCTGCGAATGAAATGGTGAGCAGCTGGACATGGACCACCCATTCATTCCTTACTAGCAATAACTTCCTGGAGTATCAGATGTCTCTACAAGGAATGGTAACAGTACTTTATAATGCTGCTTCCTATTACCACACAGTGAACTGCAGCAGTGGTAAGAAGAATTAATTAAGGAAAAACGAGGAAATGTACCTAAGTTTAAAACTCCATATTTGGTAATAATGAGACATAACAACTTTTTGACAGATTAGGTCAGTAAACTGAGAAAAAAAACTCAAAGGCCATATTTTGACAGTAATAATTATGACAAAAAGTCAAGAAATGTTCCAGGCTAGGAATGCCTGTATGTTAATTTGCTTTCTTCAGGGCAAAAGTAGGTGTTAATGAAGAATGAAAATTTCACCCACAAAGTGTGAGCAAAGCAGACTCTGAAACTGTATTTGCACAACACGTAATGCTGGGGGAGTGGTCAGGAGATAAGATTAAAAAAAAAAAAAATAAATGGTGAAGGAATGATTTAAAAAAAGGAAGTTTAGTGAACACAACTAAAGACACTGAGCATACCAAACGAAATCTTGCAGATCACTTTGTAAAACCCAGTCATGAAAAATACTGCAGATGATATCAGAAACCATTTGCAAAGCACAGCAATATACAGAAGGTAAGTCTCTAATTTTAAACATTTAAGAACTGTAATTTATTGTTGCTTCAAACTGACTTAGAGAAATAGCTGGACTTAGTCTGCTGAAATGGAGCAAACAAAGCTGCCATGTACAGACAACCGTTTTTGGGTTTGTTTCAGTTGTAGCAAGGAAACCAAGAAGAAAACAAGCGTAACGCTACTACCTTACATACTGCTGTTTAAAAAATACATACATAAAATTTATTGCCAGTTTCCAGAGAATTTCTAACTCCATTTATCAGAAAAAAGGGGCCAAATCAAGTGCTGTATATCACATATTTAATATATGATTTAATACCTTCAATATCTTTATATTACTAGATGATGCTTTGATTGTCTATTGTAGATTAGGATTAATATTTTATTTTTTTGTTGCATTACTGAACTTTAGGTTTTAGTCAGAAAAATGAACACAGAGCTAAGACACTTCTGTAGTTCTGTATTTTATATTTCTTTTCCCTAGCCTTTCTCACATTAAATGCTACAGTTCCAATGCGTTTGTAAACCTATTAAAATATTAAGGTTATTACTGAGAACTCCTTTCCTGCTCCTCATAAAATGAAAACCACAAATCTGAAATATGCAAAACAAAACCGGGTACACAAACAGAGGGGAAACAGCAACTGAAGTGGTTTGCAAACTTCACAAGACACATATTTACATATGAAGGCTTTCCACCCCCCCCTTTAAAAAGAGCCAAAAAAAAAAAAAAAAAAGGCATATGGATACCTAAAACATTTTTTTAAAATTTAAAAATCAAGGAACTGAGCATTTGAGCATAAAACTTCACAAACTCAAACATGTTTGTGCCTCTCCCCACATCAAAAGAAATATTTAATAGAATATTACAGCTGCGTCAGCTAAGATTTTGTTATTTTTCATTCCAGTGTTGTATGTATTACAGCCAATTGGCTGATGCATTATAGCAGCTGACTCAGTCACACCATAATCTGCAAAAGCAAAGGTGTGTGTGGAAGGGTCCACTGCTGCGTGGTGCAGCTGCCTCAGCAGCTCGATGCCAGAGGCCCCTTCATCCCTTGCCTGCTTGCCCCATGGCTTGCTTGCCACTTGCAAAGCAACCCTTTGAGCTCGCCCCTGCGCTGTACAGAGGGCTCAGCCTTTGCACCTCCCCAGCACATACCCACACAGTGCAAGGGCTTCGCAGACTCAGGACCACACGCTGCGCTGCCATGCTGGCACAGGCCAGAGAATTGCATCCCACATGAGTCTACAGGCTATGCAGTGGTGAGAAAAATCCCATTACCACCCACCTGAAGAGGTCTCCAAACTTGCTTCTCAGGTGACTACAGGACACGTACAGATCATAGAGGTAAGCTAGAATACACCTTTCTGGGGAAGAGCACTCTGAGGGATTAACAACGTGCTTTACCACTCCACACAACCTGCAAAAACAAAAGCATTCTGAGCTTGTTCCAATACACCTTAGAAGTGTGTCTCACATTTTTATGTAACGTATAAATCTCACCATTATCTAGGTAGCGTGATGAAAGCACTTACACTCAGGGAGCCCAGGGCAGAACAGGAGGAGCAGGAAGGAAATCCAGATGTGCAATTTCCCCCTTTTCCTAGGTCACCAAATGTGCAGGTCCCACCAGCCCCCAGCAGTGGGGAGCAGGCTGTGGAGGTGAGCCATCCACTCTGCTCACCTGGGCTCACAGCGTTCCAACAGCACCATGATAGCTGGTCTCACTACCTCAGTCTAAACACGCTTTTTGCTTAAGAGAGAACAGCAAAAATATATGTTGGAAAACTGTAGCTGCCACAAACCCTTCAAAGACTTGCGCGGTTTGCTCTGAGTTTAGGATGAGGCAGGCATGGTAACGCCGCAGAACAGCAACAATGCAGACACACAGCCCTGTCGTGTAGCTTCCTGCCAGGCTGGACGACTTCAGCAGCAGTTCTGCCTCCACAACACTCAGCTCATTCAACAGCTGAAACCACATACACAAAAACAATGAAACAAAAGTAACTTCCAAGTTAAATACATAAAATGAGTGCAAAAAAACCCCCAAACCATACATTAAGGAAAAACTACACGGCAAACAAAAATGAAACTTTTGTCTTACTACAGGACAAGGGAAAGAAGGAGCAAAATAAGCTGATCAAGTATAAAATACATCCCCAGAACTGCTCTTCAGAAATATGTTGTCTGAAGTAAAGCTCATCCTAAAACACTCCACAATTGTATTAATTTTGAAAGATTTAAAAAACCCCAAACAGCGATTATAATGATCAAAGTAAGACAGAAGGGAAAGTATCTGGCATTCCGTTTCAGAGGTTAGGAAACTGAAACAGATCGAAGTGCATGGCAGCAAATCAGAAGTTG
This sequence comes from Psilopsiagon aymara, assembly GCA_024733675.1. Taxonomy (NCBI): domain Eukaryota; kingdom Metazoa; phylum Chordata; class Aves; order Psittaciformes; family Psittacidae; genus Psilopsiagon; species Psilopsiagon aymara. Next base: position 61,462 of record JANRGW010009020.1, on the reverse strand, counting down.
CAGTCCAGCTTGGGTTTTTTACAGTTTAACAGAAAACATAGCACAGCTTTATCCTGGCATAACTCCCCCCAAAAATGAACTCTGATTACCTGTATTGCAAAGTCTATAAGTCCATTGATATTCAGTGCTGGCTCCATGAGATCAAAGATGAGCTGTATATGGTGAGCCAAGGGAAGATGATACGATGTTCCTGAGGCAAAACTGGTTATCTGTTCGAGAACATTACTGGAGATCTGCGAAAATGAATGTTAAAAAGCCATACGGCGACTGAGGGCTTCTCAGACATACTAGTGCTCCCAAAGTCCTATTTTATAAGTGGTAATAGCAAGTGACAGCCTTGTGCAGATAACAGCACTAACAAATCATGCTTATCTACTACTTTGCTATCTTCCAAGTCCGTCACACTGCTGCATTATTTGGAAAACTAACAACACAAAAAATGCTGTTCTGCTGCTTTACAGCTGGGAGTCAAACTTTTCTTAACATCTACAGTAATGATTTCTATTCTGTGCCATATTTTGCTTTAAAGAAGAGGTAAAATCCTTTTTCTTTTCATCTAACTACACTGTGTTTTTTTATTGATGGTTTTCAATTAATAACACATTATCCTGCAAAAAAACCCCATGTAATAAATTAATTCCAAAGACCACAGCCAAAGCTGCTTTATAAATTAAGTATCAAAAGTGTATACCTGTGTATACCTTTTACTCTGTTTCTAATGTTAGCCTTAACTTCTAATGTTAAGTTAAGCTATACTTACACACAGTAACACCTGATAAACCGATAAAATCCTATGGTGATACATTAGCCCACTTAATGCGTCCTAAGAAAAACCAGGAAAACTAAGCTTGACATTTCAAACAAATTACTTACGTTCACCAGTCAGCCCCTGATACAGCTTTTTAACAGTAAATTCTAATAAATAATTCTAATACCCAGAAAAGAACAAACCATATTATCCACCAGCTTCTCCAAGAGACATAGTTTGTTGCACAAAAACCCAGAAGAGTTTGCTGCCCTTCATGAACACCCATACAGTAACATAACCTTGTACACATGCAAGATATTGGGTAATGAGCATCTAATTTAGCAGCAAACCCTAAACAATGCTATTAACGGAAGTTTATGTAAAATTTGTCATAAATTTTTCATTAAAAAATCATAAAATCCATAATAATCCATAAAGCTTCTTGCAAGCAAACCAACCAGCCACTCCCTTGCCAACACACAAACCAAACCCCCAAATATCTACTGAAGCAGGGATTTCAGAATGCCAAGGCAGCATTCTTCCTCTTGCCTTTGAAGAAGCAGTCCACTGAAAATTCCTGGTATATACAAAACACTTCTAAAAGCCTAGATTTGCTTCCTATTTGATATCTCTACAGCAGAATGTAAAAGGCTAAAATTTTATATAGGCAGTACCTGAGATGTCACCTGATGTTGATCAAAATAGGACAGCTGCTGTAGTTTTGTGAACACAGTCTCTAGGGTTGGAAATGCTTCTTGTTTGGTCTTCCGGGCTTTCTGCCCTTCATCCCCAACTTAAGAGACATAAAATTATTTTGGTCATTTTATATTTAATGGATCCCTAGTGGCTTTTTTGCATTATCACCAATCTAAAGGATTATAAAAATCTTCCTAAGCATTACTCAGGACCACATAAACTCTTACTTGCCCCAGTTTTCCGTTATATTTGGGACAAATATAGTCCACAGCATGTAACAATATCAAAGCTACTTTGAGGTTATTCCAATGCAAAAAAAGGCAACACCCAAGAAAAACTGAAAAACAGTCACACAGTTTTACTAGGCGAGTAAGGAATATGCATTTGTCACTGGCCAGGATCTCCTATTTCAGACCTTAGCTTAACATAAGCATTTACAGCCAAGTTGTTATAATGAAAAATAGGGATTTCTTGCCCCATCAACCCTTCGCTGTCCTGATGCAGCCGTACATAAGGCAATCACATTGCACCTTGTGCTACAGGACTCTGATCAATACTGCATCCCATCACCGTGAAGGGGATGAAAGCCAAATCACATGACCAACATGCATTGCTCCAGACAACTTGCTGAGCACCTTGCAACTCCCACAGTCTTCACTACAGGCTACTACACTGCAGCATTAAAGCATTTACCACCCATTTCAGTAGTACTCTTCTTATTCAGAATTTTGAGGATGTCTTTGGTAATCTTCTTCAGCTGATGCCTCGCTTCATCACGCTCCTTACCAACGCCATAAAGGAGAATCATGCGCTGGTTACACTCATGACTTGAAGATTCATCCTGAAAAGACCAGATACAAGTGACACAGAATCATTTCTTTTCTTTTTATTGTCACCTCCTGTAGAAACCCAACCGGAGCAGCTCAGCCTGTGATAAACAATAATTAACTCTGGCAAAATAGCATCTGTGGTTGCCAGTGTGGACGAAACACTGCCTAGTGAAATGACTAAAGAATAGGAGAAAAAACACAGAGGGAAAAAATGTAATTTGGTATTATGAATTATGATTGCACCTCTAAGGACAGAGTCAGAGGATGCATACGGTGACTCTCTTAACTGTCCCTGGATTGATATTCAGTAGCACATTAGCAAATAGAAGACAGATGCCTAGAAACTGTGTGACATTTCTCCTATTAAGTACAAGTCCCTTGAAAAAGGCTGCAGTCCAACTTCTTACATTCTGGTTTGCATATCCAAAAGAAATAAGAATAGGTATGGTTTATTTAAATTGGAACTAGTTATATTTAGTCTTTCAATAAGATGTGTCATATAATGTTGACACACTGCATATAACTTACAAACTGGGAGCACTGCCCTGCAAGTCACGCAAGGTCCAATTATTTAGTTATTCAAACTAAGCAATCAATACTCCTTTCAACTACTTAATTTTTTACTAAGAAAAAAAGTTGTGTACAGAAATAATATTAAAGAACCACAAAGCAAAAAACGCAGCAGACGGGAGTGCAACTCTATGCTCAGAAAAGTTGCAGCGTCTTACATAATACAGGCTCTCTTAAAAATAGTGACTCTGTTAGCAGGCCAAAAGCAGGAAGTCAACAGCTAATTCTTTTTTAAAATTCTGTTTCTCCCTCTCTTCTAGAGGGAACAAAAGCAGAAGCACCAAAAGTGTCACCTGGAATTTGCAGCTGTCTCTGGCTAAAAAGTCAGTTCACAGCCAGAGGAAGGTCTAAGCCTCAGAGCTGGGATGCACAGTGGCTCCTCCAGCCGTCGCTTGCTCCAAGGGATGGACACATGAACACTCCTGCCTGCTCACAGGGGGAACAGCTAGAGGAACTGCGAACAACCCTCTACCAGCGACACAAGCTTCTCATCACGGAAACACCCACGTGTTTCATCGTGCCTTTGCAACACACTACGGTAACCCTCTCCTTTGTTTTGGGGTGGGGGGCAGGTGCCTGATTTTGCATGCATAGGGAATACTTATTTTATTAGGATTAGACTTGGCAGCTGAATGTATTACCAGCTTCAAAGCATAAACCAATTTAGTTCTATCTTATAGCTATAAATAAACCTTTGCAGCTCTGTAAGGATTATGCCAGGGATGTCTGGGCATCACCTGACAAAGCATCAGCTTCCCCGAGTGCCTTATTTTTACAAAGGCACAGATAAACAGAAATAGAGCAATTTTATGTGCACCTACACATCTGAAAGTTGTTCCTTTTGAAACATAGTCTTTACTGATTCAACATCCCTACCTGGCTTTCCCAGGCAACCAATTTGGATCAGACCTGATCTGACCAAGTTTTTTGGACTAAAGAGCACCGGTTTTCAGCCCAGCCACTGGCACCAGTGCTGCAGACATCCAGCACACAGTGGCTGCATGTGACAGGCCAGCTGACATATTCAGGTTCGCGGTAAGGGTGGGCTCAGAGGGGCACATCACTATGCAGGGGCTCAGAGGCGGCTTCACGCGGGGGTTTGCTGCAGAGCATGGGATGCTGCAACTCCTGCACGATGGCTCAAGTCAGTGAAGTTTCAAATTCACTTGCAACACAGCACAGGTAAAGCAAGCAATTTAGGAAGAGGACAGGATAAACTGCCAAACTAGAAGTAGTGGTATACATGAATACCCACATAAATAAAGCTACAAATAACTTCAGATTTTTCTCGCAAAAGCATAATCTCTGAAGTAACAGACACCATTAGCTGTCCAATTGCCAATATGTTGGACTGAAGAGCAGGTATTCCTCTTTCACTTTCTTCCCCTTGAAAGCAACAAAATTGACACTGTGGGATACCACACTCATCCTTTCAGCACCCAGGTGAAATGGCAGCAGCCCACAAACAGCTATTCCCAGTGTCTGAGCAGGGGCAGGAAGGGGAAGGCAGAGATTCGCTTCAAAGACAACCAACAGAAAGGCTGAAATAACACCACCAGGAGGAACAGAGCCCATCCATACAGAAACATAATAAAAGGCATTCAATTCCTTTTACTTCAGCCCAGCACTGCTAAATATGCACCCAAAATGAGTTTAAATGCTTCCCCTTTCCACACTGAGGAAGATGAGGAAAGGGGTATTTCTCCCTGGGAGTAGATGGGCAGTTCGGATGATGGGTGTCATACGAGTGAAACTGCAGCCTGGAAATACTGTGTGCAGCAGCATGGCCTTGCCGCTAGCAGTGTGCACTGCAGTGTGCCCTTACCACACAGACCCAGATACCAAGGCTCTCATCAGCTCCTCGCCAGCTGTAATGCCAGCACCAGGGCCATGGGCACCAGGACATCCATGGCAGGGTCCCCAGGTCTGGATCGCACCCAGCAAGACTGTGCTGTCACCTACATGCCATGGGACAGGCGGCACGATGCTGGCTGCACCACCATGCCAGGCTCTTGCCCACCCCTGCAGGCAAGCCTCAGGAAAGCTGTGTGGGAAGCTCACGAGGTCAGGGTGGAAGCTCAGGAGATCAGGATGGAAGGTCACCTTAGCATTTTAGTCATAGAAGATCAAACCAGATCACCTTACAAACATGGCTACATCTAGTGCTCTTCTCCTGTAGAAACCTGACATGCTCAGTAGAATAAAACACAATTACAGCAGTCAAAATCCCCAATAAAATGTTCACAACACAAAAATTAAAACTAGACTAAAAAGGGTTGAAGTTTTATGACAGCTATAACTCGAAAATTAATTTTCTTGTTTGTTTTAACAGGAAAGGGTGGAAAGACAAAGTGCAAATGAAAGTCATAACCAACTTCAGCTACCCTAGAAACAACAGCAACTGCACCAGCGATAATAGAATCAGTCAAGCCATTTTTCCTTTGCTTTATACAGTTCTGTTCCTGGTGGGTATCACAATGAATGGCCTGGCAATGTGGGTCTTTTTTAAAATATCCAGTAAATCCAATTTCATCATCTTCCTCAAGAACACTGTCATTTCTGACTTCCTTATGATCTTGACTTTTCCATTTAAAATCCTTAGTGATGCAAAGTTGGTATCATGGGTACTGAGAGGATTTGTGTGCCAGGTCACCCAGGTTGTATTTTACTTTACCATGTACATTAGCATTTTGTTTCTTGGTCTGATAACTATTGATCGCTACCAGAAAGCTGCTTCACCATTCAGAACGTCAACACCAAGGAGCCTCTTAGGGGCAAAGATCCTTTCCACAGCAATCTGGATATCAATGTTCGCTCTTTCATTACCCAACATGATTCTAACAAACAAGAAGCAAACACCTAAGAATGTAAAAAAGTGTGCTCTCTTGAAATCAGAGTTTGGCTTAGTCTGGCATGAAATCGTAAACTACATATGTCAACTTATCTTCTGGATTAATTTAGCAGCTATAGTTGTATGCTACATACTCATAAGTAAAGAACTGTACAAATCCTACAAAAGGACAAGATCCATGGGAAAGGCGTCCAAAAAGACTGTAAATCTGAAAGTTTTCATCATTATCACAGTGTTCTTTATTTGCTTTGTGCCGTTTCACTTTACCAGAATCCCCTACACATTGAGCCAAACAAGAGATGTTTTTGAATGCTCTGCTCAGAACACCTTGTTTTACTTGAAAGAGAGCACGCTGTGGCTGACATCACTAAATGCTTGCCTAGACCCATTTATATACTTTTTCCTTTGCAAATCATTTAGAAAGTCTTTGCTTGACATGCTTTGCAAGCACACAGCATCATCAGAACTCAGAGCACAGATGAAGGAGCAGAATGAAGGAGATGACACAGACGAAACGCCACTCTAGAGCTACCATGCTTCTTCTTGGCCACATATGTTTACTGGTAGGTAGAAGCAGAACTACTCCTGCAAAGAGTACCTAGAATTTCACTGACTTCTTTAGAAACTGTCCTGCAAATGAAGCACAAACACCCTGGAACTGACATCCCTTGTTGCAAAAATTGTGAGACTAGAAAACTTCAACCATCCAGTCACAACTTCCATGCTTGCAAGAATTGCTGAGAGGAAGTCTGAACTTACAACTGGAGCTGTAAGGAAAAAAGTCAAAACAGTCATGAAATGTTACAGATTAAATTATGAACTGCAAGGATTTTGCAGAAAGAGTTGTCCGTGACAACACAAGATCTGGGAAACACAAATAAAATACACAGAAAATGTGATTCTTAAATATAGGGACTTATCACCTTGTACACAACCAGCAAACAGAAATATTGGACATAGGTATGTAAATTAATAACCTGTGCAGATTTTGGGTAACAGAATAACACACTGCTTATCTCATTATATTCTTGCAATTCTTAACTCATTGACCAGTAATTAACAGTTGCATGTCACAGGAAATTATTTCACAATCAGGCTTACCTTGATGCGAGTTAAATCTTTATATACTTCACCTAAATAAATAAATAAAAATGTACACTTTTACGGAGAATACTATATTATATTTGAAAATATACAAAGATTCAATTTACAGAATACTTAGATCTTAGGGAAAGACAGACTCAGGGTAAAATGCTGGTTGATTATTACAGGCAGGTTTTTTTGTACTACACAAAAATTTTAACTGTGTCCCCTTTTTAATTTGGAAAAAATTGGAAAAAAAACCCCCAAAAAAACCCCAGGGAAATATTTTCAGGTACGTAACATTTTCAGGTATCAAAACCACCACACGTGAAAAAGATCCTGGGCTACCATAATAACTTATGGTATGTTTATCATCCCTGCAAAACAGCTCCAATTCAGAAAAGTGTTTCACCTTCATGCAAGATCTGAATTGCGCCAAAAGCCATTGCTTATCTACACTTCCCTGGTACTTTCTGTGCCTGGCAGGGCATCGGGCTTTTTTATGACTGATAAATAATTTCCTAAAAGGTTAAAAGACAGTTCACTACTTTAGCAACTTACTTAGTTTATAACCTGCCGGAGTGAATTAAACAAAATTTTACAAGATTTAAATAAATTTTACAAAGCATTTTGTGCACTGCTTATATTGACAAACACACATATTACAATCAGTAACTGGGAGGGCACTGGTATTTCCATAGAACCGCCACTACGGGTGACTGAAGCGCACTCTCCGTAACCAGCCCCACAGGGCCCAGGACCAACCAGCTCCAGCTGGTGCACAGAAAAGAAGTGCAAGATGCCGCACGTCAACCCAACACTAATTTCCCACCTTGTTTTCTTGCCTACAGAGTGAGAAAGGGCGGCAGACGCATTTCCTGGTCAGACTTGCTGTCAGACAACAGGTATAGCAGAGCCCCTGTACACCACTCAGTGGTCACTGACAGCATACATGGACGCACTTAGCGCCTGCCTCTTACTGCTGGGAGCAGTATCTGGAGATCAGTTTAGAAGAAAACATGTAAGAGCTGCTGCATACATAAGTCCTGGGATACTGCAATGGCTCATCTCAGCTTTAGCTAGACCCTGATGAATGACAAAAAGTCAGGTCAGGCAGTTAGGGACATGTCCCACCGGTGACAGTAGTGAAGGTGACCTTCCATCTCAGTCATCCTCAAAGCTCTTTGCTCTATGCCAGCCATTTAACACTGACATCAGCATGCAGACATACATTAATCAAAACATAGCTACTAATGCACCAACTTGCTGTCAATACAGCTGCAGCTTGTGAACCTCAAAAGCAAACCATGCCTGCCCAAAAGGATGGCTTGGATGTGAGCCATTCCCCACGGCAGTGAGGAGCCAGAACCCTAAGTCACATCAGTCAACAGGAAAAATACAAGACAAATCACATGACTCAGTTAAACTTACACAAAAGTTTCTGTTTACACAGCAATCTACTAGATTCTGACATTATACACAACAAACACATCATAAATACAAGCAGCGAGAGCAGCCTCTGCCAGAACCAGAAAGCATCTGTAATCAGTATGCTGCATGACCTGGACACACTGATGCCAAAAAAAAAACAGAAATCCCATTCAGAAGATCAAGAGTCAACCTTAGACTCATGCGTCAATATTAATAGGCTGCTGAGAGAGCATGCAGCTCCTGAACATGCACATGTGACTGTAGATGAGACCAGTGTAAGGGTGTATAGCCCAGCATAAGGGTGGCTCAGAGCAGCCTTTCTAGTCTGTATCTGTGTGTCCAGAACAGGGGAGTTCACACACGCAAACAAAAACTCTGAGCTATTTTTGAGGATTATCCTGTAAAACTGTCAGGAAACGCTGTGTTTGTGCATCCCCCATCTCTAAGACAGATGAATTGTAACAGCACAGTGTAGGTGCCATCAGGTCTGCCCCACACAAATAAAAAGCCAGAAAATGTGCCTGTCTGGATGGATATGGTCTTTTTTTTTTTTTTCTTTTCTTTTTTAATTTATTGGCATAGGAGAAGGCAGCGACTTTCTGACAAAGAGCAAAAGGAAGACAGAAAAACAACAGCACTCAGTCAATACTTGGAAATGAGGAAGGAAACTTAACACACTACATCAACAGAAAAACTCTCATCTTTCTACACATTTCCCCATTCTTAATACTTTGCTTGAGGCTCCTGTCAGCAGACGGACAGTGGAAGAACCAGAGATAGCCAGACACTTCTCTGAAACAGCTGCTGCCAGGCTTGCTCAGGTATTTGTATGATCAGAGAATTCATGTGGTGTGATGGGGCACTCGGTCATTGGGCTTTCAGATGAAAAAGGCTGATAAGCAGCAGTGTGCACCTTATCTTGAAAATGTCATTTAAATCTGTGCTGAGAAGGGAAAAATGGTGTGTGTTTGGTAAGAAATACCAGAAGCATATTACTTCTGAGCCATAACTGTGAAATTTCTGTTCAATGTTAAAATACATTATCATGAAAAGACAAATGGGGCTTGCCCTAGGCAATCTGCTGTTACACTTTGCTATTATACTATCCTAGTTTTCCATAATGAATATATACCATTTTAACTTTTCTCTAGACATCAGTTTGTAGCAACTTAAACTTAGGCAAGGATTTAGATTCTACAAACTAGAGAAGAAATTGGTCAGTCTATTTAATGCATGTTCATGTTTTGTGTTTGTGTAAATCCACCAGTCACTGTAAGGAACACTTAACTTTAAAAACAGAATATTATGGTTTATGGTTTCTCTCCTTTTCACCCTAGTCTATTTCCAACCATGGGAGACTTTGCAAATGAGAGCACTGTCAGCAACTCCAGTGGAGCACCTTCCTCTGCCCTGTGCCACCGAGACACCACAGTCACGCACCTGGTCTTCCCAGCACTGTATATGCTCATCTTCCTGCTGGGACTCGTACTAAACAGTCTGGCTTTGGGGGCTTTCTGCCACATTCCAAGCACATCAACTTTCATTGTCTACCTGAAGAATATCTTAGTTTCTGATTTGATAATGATCCTGATGCTTCCTCTGAAAATCCTGACGGACTCTGGCCTGGGACCATGGCAACTCAAAGCCTTTGTCTGCCGCTTCTCAGCCGTAGTGTTTTATGACACCATGTATATTAGCATCGTGCTACTGGGTCTCATTGCTTTTGACAGATTTCTCAAGATTGTGCAGCCTTTTGGGAAGTTCTGGGTGCAAAACCTGACCTCGGCAAAGATCCTCGCGGGTCTGGTCTGGCTCTTCTTCTTTGTTCTCTCTCTGCCTAACATGATCTTTTCAAACAAGAAAGCCACACCTCAATCTGTGAAGAAGTGTGCCTTGTTGAAGAACCACTTTGGGCTCAAATGGCATGAAGCTGTCAATTATATATGCCAACTGGTCTTCTGGTCTGTTCTCATCCTCATGCTTCTATTTTATATAATTATTGCCAAAAAAGTCTATCAGTCTTATATGAAAACACAGAAGAAAGATGACAAAAGCGAACGGAGGATCAAGGGAAAAGTATTTATCATTTTTACTGTGTTTTTCTTATGCTTTGCCCCCTTTCATTTCAGCAGGGTCCCCTATACCCTGAGTCAAACAACCACCCAAATAGACTGCCATCTGCAGAATCAGCTCTTTGTGGCAAAAGAAAGCACTCTGTGGCTGGCTGCCATGAATGTCTGCATGGACCCCCTGATATATGTGTGCTTGTGCAAACCATTTGTAGAAAAGGTGTTACACAGGAGAGTAAAGACATTTCAGAAAACAGTTCATACAAACCCTAAAACTGAGCTGGACACACGAATGTCTTGTACTGAATCTTGATTCTGCAGTTTCACTCACTACAGCCTTTGCGCATTCATTTAGAACTTAAAAAAATAATTTGTTTCACTTCTGCTGTAGAAAACGAAAGGACAGATGTATTGTAATATTAATACTTAATAAAACCAGCTAAATGGATTTCCCTATTGATTCTCGCTGCTTAGCCTTAATAGGCAAAAAGCTGTCACCCAAAGTGCTGGCCCTGATGTGACAGCAATCGTCTCCCAAGCCGGCCTCTTTCCCTGACACCGTCATCAGGAACCAAAGCTGTGGAAGCCCAGTTCATTTTGGCTCTGCTTGTCCAGCAGCAGCAGCATTGCTGCTTTCCCACCGCAGAGGTCTGTAGTACCCAAAGTCACTCGTGTCTTCACAGCCATCACCACAGCATCAGTGATACGTAACACTAACAATGATCACCTTGTAGCTTTACACCACTCTGCTGGCTCTGCAAAGTGAACAAGAACAGAAGGTTTTCTGATTTGGTCCCTAAATCATGCCCATGGCATAGAATACAAACAGTGGCCTATGAATTAAAGTACCTTCAAATAATTTAAGACACAATCTACAGTGTAATTCTACCTGTTTTAAACAAAAAAAACCTTACTTGTTAGCACTTAAGCTACTTACTGACTATGGCTGCTTCTAAGGACAATTCCGCTTTATTTGAGATTCAAACCCAGAGCTACTGGCTTTGTATGTCAGTAATTCTTACACTGGGTGTCAGCTCAGCTGGCATGTCACAGGGCAGAGAAGAGAAGAACAGAGGAAAGAAGGGCACAGCCCCTCCCCACTTCTTTCACACACATAATTACTTTAATACCACCTCCACTGTTTTACCCTCCTTCCCCCCCACTGCCAGCAGGGACTTCTCTAGAGAATGCAGTCAGCAATGCCCCAGTCACCCCAGGGCACACTCCTTGTGGGGACCAGCAGAAGACCCAGGGCTGCTTCCTGGCACCACAGCCTTCATGCCTACCCTACTCACCAGAGGGGAGAACCAGAAATGTCCTTTGTGGTGGCATGTTCACCCTTTCCAGTCCCAGTGACAGGCAAAGAGAAGGCAACAAGCAGAACCACATATCCCTCCCTGTCCAAAGAACCCCCCTGCACCTGGCTCACCACATCACTCTCCCTTAGCTCTTCCACAGGGAAAGTTAAATAGACTGTGCTCCATCCAGAAGCTGCTTTCTAAACAAAAATCTTGGAATTTTTTTCACTACTTTAAGACATGAAAGAGATATCAACCATTTATTTACTCCAACTCTACAAAGCACATTAAAAACACTTTTAAATTTACCTTATCCTCAATAATGCCTTCTTGCTTCTCAGACGATGTGTCCCCATTGCTGCCTGTCCCCTGACATACCTACTGCTTCTACCTCATGTGTTGCCCAGGTGACACAGCATTAAAAAAGTGGCTTCAGGGAAAACCCCACAACTTAATCTCTTCCATCAGCCACACTGTTGGCTGTAGCACCTGTCACTCCTTCTGCCCATACCCTGTCACTCATATCCCGCTGCTCTGTGACATGCTGGGGCCAAGGTGTGGGAGTCCCCAGCACTCCGTTGAGGAAATATTCATGTCCCTGCTAACAAACTCCACCTCTTCCCAAGCTCTCCTGCTACCTTTGTGCCTTCTCATAATGTGCTAGATGCTTTGATCACCATTCAATTTCTATTTTTAGACATTAAATATTTACAGCAGCCTAGCACAATCACACAGGTTGCTCCATGCAGCCCAATTTTTCCTCGGCTGTTTTTAGATTACTGTGCATTACTTACATCTGCCCTTGGGATTCCCCCTCTGCCACACAGGTAGATGTATATCTTATTTAGTAATTTCTATTCACTACATCTTCTCCAGTAGGCATGTTACATACTTTCCATAACTGTAACAGCTTTTTACAACTGGAAACTGAACTAATCCTCAATCAGCTTCCAGCTGGTTCGAACTTCCCTATAAAGCCAACATTACATCAAACAGCATCTTCCTTTCAGGATTAAATGCTATTCAGGAATTAATTCCTCTCTCCCCACACACACATAGCGTTTAACAGGATTAATTTAGCTACTTCAGTAAAAATAAATATATTAAATTCTTAGCTGCTAAAATAGTCACCACTTTAGCAACTGCTTAAAGAAACACAGGCATAGTCTGAAAATATTTCTTCAAGCCTACTGACAAGCACAGCAATTAATGTAGTGATCAGAGCTAAACAGCAGAAGATAGACTGAAAACAAGCACTGATCTTTCACCAGGGAGGTGCCCATGGAAATCTGGGTTCCTGAGCTTTGGGTGTATATAGGGAAGAATTCAGCATGAAACTTTGCAGCTCAGTCTTCCCTCTTCAAATGAATCACACTAGCACAGCTAATACAGAGGTCCCAGGGACTCAGCACAGACTAACATCAAGCTCCAGATCTAGAAGTGGAACCCTAGGCCATTTTTGTGGTTATTACAGAAAGAGACAGTAACATAAGATGGGCAACATGACAGCGATAAACTATGAAAAAGCTGAAGAACAGAAAACTTATTCCACTGTGAAAGCTTTATTTTATCATTTCTACTTTTAACACCAGGCTCACTTTATGCTGCGCACAAACACACACTGGCAGTACACACAGTGAAGTACTAAGTGCCTGCATGTAAGGGTGGGTGTAACCACAAAATGGGCCGAGTTGTTCCTTAAATAAGGCGTGTGCCAAGGCTTCCAGAGGAGCCTTAATCACGTGTTTTTCAGCGGCTGCTTTTTCAGTAGGTAAAAGTGAGACTGAGTTACCAGACTGCAGCAGAGAAATGCACGGTGAGTGAAAGGCTAGGACATCGGGTTCTCCCCACTTACAGGAAAAGAAAAAAAAAAAAAAAAAAGTCCTCCAAATTCTAACACTTGGAATTGTCACTTTTTTCTTCAAGTTTTTAGATCCTTTGTTTTTTCTAGATTTAGCGCTTGTGCAAGACAGAGAAAATGCATGCAACATTCCCACCTTATGTGTACTCACTCCAGTCCATCACCACAAGGCAGCAGCAGCGCTTTTCCTTTCCACAGCCAAATGTTCACTTTTTTGGCTTGCCTACACTCCAGATAGAAGCAGCAGACAACCCAGAAACTGGAAAACTGGCACCAGGCCTTAAACTTGTTCAGACAAATGAATCTTATTCCAAGCTCCTACGGTCCACCATTCACACAGAAACTATTGACACTTTTTCTAAACAGTTCTCCAGGTTGTTGGGTTTCCAAAAGGGGAACTATATGGTACTAGGCAGTCGAGTTTTGTAAGAGCTCAAACTTATTTGGGTTGGGTACACAAAGGTTTTAATATATTTCTTTGTATTTTTTACTTTCTTGTGTTTCAGAAGAAGGAAATATATTATACCTAGAAAAAGAAACATATTACACCTTTGCCTAATACACAAATCATCTCGCCTTCCAGATTCTGTATTAGACTGCCCCTTCTCAGAGGCACAGGAAGTTAATTCCTGAATGCCTAAAGACAAATTCTGCACTTCATACATGTCCCGACTCTGTGGCACAGTGACACACATCCCTTCATCAAGGTTGCTTCAACTCTGAGTACTGAGAAAACTCTCATACCATACAGCAGTACTTCAATTAATTAGAAATGCAAAATAACAATTTGCATCATGAACACGAGCTGGGAAACCAAATTGAGCAACCAAGGTATTACCCATATGATGACACACAAACATACAGAGCCAGCGGGTCACATATGAAAACTAAAGGCACTAGAACAGGCCGAAGTCTATAGAGAGGATCAGCCAGCCCAGGTGCGTAATTCTAGGCTACCTATCAACGTTGGGTGAGGAACAATGAAATGAGCTGTTTAAAGTCAGCTCTTAACTAGTCCCTTACCTCCCTCTTTCCCTTTCAGTAAAAGCCATCAAAACAGTGATTGAAGTAAACCACCTAAGGAAAGGGGAAGAGTCAAACTCTTCCAAGACACTTCCATTAACAAAAGTACCTCCATCTTGCACATCTGCAGGTAGAATGCTGGAGGAATCCTCCCTGTGTTGCAATCCCTGATCCTGCTACCACTTTTCCATGCTTAAAAAAATGTTAGTCTCGTATATTATCCAGGTGGTTAATCTGCTTTAAAAATAACCCTGTAATTCATATTGCTAAATGTGATAGTAAAGTAGTTTTAGAATGAAGCAACACCATAATTTTTGTAATAACATTGCTCAGGCTTTTATGAAAACTGAGAATTGCTCTCTAATCACCAGAACACAAAAAGGGGCATCCAACCTTTAAATAATGTGAACAATAGTAAAGTTACAGGCTAGCTTTCAGCTTTTCTTTACATCAGAGCTTCACATGTCTTTTGCACTGTTTTTACAACAAGCTCCACGGCATTTCCTTTTCATGTGCCAGCTAGTTCTGACATGCTCCAGCCTGAGAATATCCAAACAACACATCTTACTTAAAAGCCTGCCAGGGGATGCTAACACGGTGGCTTCTACCTCATTAAGTTTTACTGATACATCAAAATGTAGAGACTTAAAAAATAATGTACCACTGCACCACATTCAAAAACCAAACTACTCGATTCTCATGTAGATTCTATTAATCTATTTAATTGGCCACTCACTATTAGTACACAGACTTCGGTGCGTGTACCCCATTCACAGAGTACCAACAATTAAACACATGGGTCTCTGCAGGAAATTAAATCATATTTTTAAACATTTCAAGTTTCAATTTCTTCCCTTCTTGCCATACCACGTCCTGCAGCACCGTTTCCTACACCCCAGCCTAAGACAAACAGGAGCATTAGAAGGGCCTGAATAACAACAGTGCAAATCAACTGTCATGCCATCTTGAGTGAAGTTCATGGGACTGAGACTAGAGAAGCAGCCGCATCTGCCAGCACCACCCCAGGGTTGGAACTGTACACAATGCCAGTACAGCACCCAGCCTGGGAGCACATGATCCTGCGCAAAACACAAGTCAAATGTGTAACTTTCAGACTTGAGTGTTAAAATACTGCTCATGATTAATCTGCAAATCTGGTTCCAGCCTTCAGCCCCAGCGTCCAGGTATCTGCTGTTCCTCAGAACAGTGGCAGAAGCTCATCTGACAGGCCCCCACCTGAGGGCCATGCTGCCAGGCAGTCTGCACAGAAACACTAGGAGCAAGACCGACACAGCACAAATGCTTTGTTCAGCGTCCAAGCTGTGAAGTCTCTGCTCTGGTAAGGACCTCTGACACTGGAATTTGGGGCTGTCCAAATATCCCAAAGGAGGAACACCTATTACAACATCTCTCAATGGAAGACAGAGGAGGTTTTCTCCTGCAACTTCAGCAATGTCTCCCCAGAAACATCAGGGGGCCTCTCTCCAGAAAACCTGAAAGACTGACCCTGTAGCCTCCAACAAGTGGCTATCCACCATCACATCTGGAGGAGTGTTCTGACACAGTTCTTGAGAGGCAGGTTTCTGAAAGGTGGGGATTTTGAAGAATATAATCCCAGGCAATTTTCAAGAATCCAGCGTGAGAATCGACCTTCACAAAACTCTCCCTAGAAAGGACGCAGTATCTGAGAGGTGAACCAACTAGCATCATATGGGAAACAGGCTTGAAACATGTGATGAAGGTAATCTCTCTGTGTGTGCAGAAGAGCAGTCATAGACCATGACATTCGTCAGCTACACCTACTTCAGAGTCCTTTGCACAATCAGGCCTCCCAAGATACAGACAGAAAATCACTGCTGGCAATACCTGCAGAAAAAGACCAACAAGGAATCACTTTGTCAGAGCTTAAACTCACAGAGCTCTAACACAAGTACTAACTGGTCTAAGTTGCAACAAGGCCAAAGAATAGACCCTTTGGACAATGGTTGCTTTACCTGCTTTACCATTGGTAACTGCAGAGGAGACGACAGTGGAGAAAAGGTGGTGCTAAGGTAAGATGCAAGCTGAGTATTAACAGGTCTGATGCCAGAATCAAACATCTGGTATTGGGGAAGAGATATGAGAAATCTCCAAAAGGGCAAAGAAACAAAAAGATTTAAATTATATCCCTCAAACTCTCAGAAGGAAGAGGCTGACCCCGAAATCAGCACAGAATTTGCACAGCACTCTGTACTCAGATTAACTCAGATGCTGAATGTCAACCAAAGAGCTGCCAGTAAAAGGCCCACCATGATTAACAAAGGCAGAGGTATTCTAATAGCTCTGCAGCCTCCCAGCTGCCTCAAAGCCACAGGAGAAAGGGCAAGACAAACAGCCCTGAACACCCTCCAGAGGAAGAATGAGATCTCCACTTAACAGAGAGCTAAGTCGGTGATTTACGGAGATAGGAGAGCAACACCTTGAAAATGATTTAATGCTGTGCAAGTTGTTTGTGCGGCTACAGAGAGATGTATGGCACCTAAGCTGCACTGACTATGACAGCACTTGCCACCATACCCAGGGAGGCCCTCACTGCCCTCTCCATGGGACAATTTCTCAGTTTGAAGGAGCAGCCCACAGATCACCAGTCAGTCATGTACACAGGCTCCATCCAGAACAGAAAACTGGACCACCACAAGCAATGTTAAGGTGGCAAATAACTGAAAGCCACAGAAGACGTGAACCAAGGACTGGAAGGAAAAACTGAAGGCACCATTGGTCTAGAAGCAGGACAAGCAGTTGAGAAGGGAACAAAGCAGAAGCAGCTCCTAAACACTGGAACACAAGAGACAGCTGAAAGAAGGTGAAATGGTGGCTGGCACACACTGTTTCACATAGCAATGCGCAAGGCCTAAGAGAGGCAGAGACTTAGTCAAGCCTCCTCTCCCTAACTGCAGAAAAAGGCTTTTCCATCCTCAGGTAATGCAATGTGTGTACTCCAGCACATGTGCAACAGGGACCCTCTCTTAATATCAGCACATCCAGCTCTTGAGATCAGTTTGGCAGCTTGTAGTAATAAAGCTGAAAACATAAGAGAGATGTGTAACGTGTTCCTGCTGCCTCCATCTACATTATCTGTTTTGCCTTGCAAAGGTTGGTCTTCAAAGATGAGCTATGTCAGAAGTCTCCTATGATCAGGGACTGTACCTGCTTCAAGGGAGAGGTCCTGAGGCAAGTGGGAATTTTATAGTCTGCCCACTAGCTGAAATGTGGAAATTAGTACAGAGCCTCCCTGGACACACAGCCAGAGGAAGCTGTTCACCACTACAGAGAGGCAGCTGGTAGGTCCAGCTCCTGCTCCCACTCCTTGCAGGGCTCCACATGGCTGTCAAGGCACCAATGCAGAAGGCTGTTCAGTCTCAGAAGAGAGTGGCTGGGAACCCAGCTCCTCAGATCTTTGATAAAAAAGAACAGAATGTGTATGAAGAAGACCAAGCAGAACAAAGCAGTCTGAGAAAAGTGACTTGGCAGCCATTGCTCTTGTAGCATGATGATTGTTTTTTCTTTTCTCTGGAAGATTTAATGAAGGAGATACATGTATCTGCTTTCTTTTTAAGAAGGTGGCAGAAATGGGTAATTAACCACTCATTCCTCTACTGACACAAAGCAAAATTTTGTCCTGATGTAACTACTGCCATGATTATTTCAAATACTCTTTAGACACTGAATTGTCTTACTCTAAATGTGTGTACACACAGGACCACTGACAGGATGACCACCAGAGTCAGTGAGCTCAAAGAGTCTTAAAGAACACTATGTCAATAAAAAGCATACATTAAACAGACTGTAGAGTCATTTTAGCCGAGATGTTCAGTTACAGACTTA
Organism: Psilopsiagon aymara; assembly: GCA_024733675.1. Classification (NCBI taxonomy): domain Eukaryota; kingdom Metazoa; phylum Chordata; class Aves; order Psittaciformes; family Psittacidae; genus Psilopsiagon; species Psilopsiagon aymara. The sequence goes on along the minus strand of JANRGW010009020.1, from coordinate 43,138 downwards.
ACACTTTGCTTTCATCCTACATGCTATTTAAAAGAGGACCTATTCAAAGCACAACACTAAAGGTGTCTAAATATAGTCAAATTAATAACTGACATGATAATCTCGATCAGCAGATATTTGCATCTATCCAGCACAAGATTTTTCAGCATGACATTAAATTCACATTCACCCTGCAGACAAGACTGCATTAACCAAAAGGCACAGGCACAGTTGCACATGTTGACATAAAACATCACTTCAGACAAGTTTGCAACGTCTCCCTGCATGAAGGCTGCTGCCTTTTACAGGCACTAACCTACCTCTCAGGTGAATCACTGTCTGCGTCCTGGGCGCCTGAGCTGCTCCAGAGCCAGGAAGTGAGCGGGAGCGCGCTCCTCACCTATCTTGGCATGTGAGTCATTCCCAGGAATGAGAAAGCCAGTTGCTCCAGTTGCTCCTGGCCAGGGGAATGTTGACTCTCTGATCAAGTATCGCAAAAAAACCCATCAGAAGCAAAAAAAGCTTACTTCCAGATATGGTTCATTTAACGACCTTATTACAAGAAGCCCTCTCATGCCTACTGTAGTTTCAAGATGCATTTTGGACGAGTCTAAGGCACTTTCGAGATGCAGCTCCAAAATAAGCGGAGGGCGACTATGGTTACAGGTAAGTGATCTCTGACCATCTGAAAAGCATTTGATAACTTGTTCTGTGAATCTTCTTGCTCTTAATGACCCTCTAGTGAATAGAAACCAGAGGTTAAGATACAGTTGCTGAAAACCAGGCTTGGAACAATAAACTGAGTATCACATCAATTAGAAATGTGAAAAGTTCTTAAAATAGTACAACTTTACTAACCTTGTATTCATTCATTAAGCGTTACTCATTATCTTTTTCCCAATAGCAAAAAAAAAAAAAAAGGTTTTTTTATAAATAACTTCTAAGATACGAATTGAAGTGCAGGAGGGCTCATGCTCTCCATAACTTACTTCCTGATAGAGCTTAATTTATAGAAAATAAGATGCATTAACTATAACATCTGAATCTGGTAGAAAAGGTTTGTACGATATCCCTTTTCACCTCTTTCAGTAAAGGAAAGCATACTTGAATTCTCCTATTATACAGAATAAAGGTTCTCTTCCTTCACACTTCACTCAGATCATGTTAAAACTTGTCAGGTTCACTGGAAAAACCACATAGCTCCAAACAAGCAGCCTGAAAACTATACGTCTGCTTAGTCTCAAAGTCTGGGAAATATGTAAGGCGCTTGCAAAAACCTATGTCATTTAGGGAGTATTTTAGATTGAAAAGGTTATTCTTAGTTATGAAGAACTGAAAGTGCAGCACAATTTAAGGTTTCATATGTTAAAAAATTACTTGCCATTTGTGCATTATAGGGACTGTAGATATCTGCCTTCTCATTACGTATGCTTGGTTTGGGTAAACTCTGGTAGTGTTTCACATTTTTTTTTTTTCCTCTTTAAAGAAGATTCTGCAATCTTCTTTTAAAAAGGGAAATCAGGAAATTCAGGCAAGCATTAAGGTGATGTCACTGATTCACTCCCAGAAGCACAGGCCCCAGATCACATGAAAGCTGCCAACATATCTCTGGTTATGAGGGCACCTTCCTCTGGGTATGCAGCCAGTTCTCAGGCACCAGCCAGACATTCTCCTCCTTCCCCACTCAGTGGGTGGTGGCACCCAGGGACAGCCTCCCAGAGAGAAGGCTATGAGCTGACTCTTGAAGGAGGGAGGGGAGATCAAGGGAGCACAGAAGGGGAGAGAGGCCAAAAGGTGTTCAGGGACTGCAGAAACAGAAAGCATCTGTTTGCATCAGGGGTGTGTGAGAAAAAAAGAACCAAATTCTCAGCAGCACCTATTGCGACTCCTCCTTCCCTCCCTCCCTGCGGAGGTTTGCCTTTCCCAGCTCAGTCTGCTGTCTCACCCTGGCTCCCCGCCCTAGCTGTCGGCCCCCCCCCAGGGCAGGGAGGGAGCAGGGAGACCAGCTCGCCCAGCACCTGCACCCTGCAGCCCGTCGTGCACTAGCACGCACCCATGCTGGGTACTGGAGCACCAGAGCTCCCGGGGCATTGGGAGCTGCTTAGCCACATGGATCCCAAGAGCGCAGCTGAGCCAGGGAAGACACCTGAGCAGGGTGGCCAAAGAGGAAACAAGCACCTGGAGTGAGGCAGCAAGTCACAGTCTGGAGTTTGTCCAACACCAAAGCAGCCTTCCAGAGGCTAGATGTTCCCTCTCAGCCAGGAAGCCTACTCTACTTGTTGCACGTAACCCTAGATGAGATGTACCCAGGAACAACTGAAGGGTTAAGCTCCTTCTCCTCTTTTTATGACAAGTTGCTTGCTCACTTTCACACAGCAAAGTTCAGCAAGACTGCCTCTTTGACCAAGCAGGCGCTAGGAACAGCCAGTCAAGACATCTGCAGTAGGAATGTAGCATTAAATGTGGAGAGTGCAATATTTATTAAAGTTTGGAATGACGTGAAAATGCACCTGACATAAGCCAAGAACTATAGATCCACCACAGGATCAGGGCTCTGGAGAAATCCAGGCTGCAAGATATACTAATCCTAGTGCTGGCAGGAAGTCACTAGAGGAAGTCAGTGATATGTTTCAGAGGTCTTAACCCTTCCCAACATAAAAAAATACCATACTATCTTTAAAACATGAATAATAAAACCCCACACCCTCAATCATCATAAGTAGGTTTTCACATCTGACCAACACTGAACCTGAGATACCCTAATAATCACTACTTCTCATTTTTCCTTGAGAAAATATCAATGACTTACGAAAGTGACAACTAATGATGAGCAGTGTCAAGTGGGCTTACATCACGGCCCAAGCAGCTCCTGCCACTAGACCAAAACAGCCAAGCACTGGCAAAGCAGTTGGGTCAGAGGCAGAGTGCCAGCTCCCTGCATCCGGCACCCCAAAATCACACCAGGATTTGCAGCCTGTCTGCTTCAGAGAACTGCAGGCAGGGAGGGAACTCTCCAGACTGCTCAAGAAAAATCAGGGTGCACAAGGGTGAACTTCTCACAGTCGTACCCCAAAATCCATGTGTCCTTTTCCACTCCTTTTCAAAAGAGTGGTGTTGTTACAAGCAGCTAAGATACTTGCTTGCGTTGCACCAGGGTATACTGAAGCACAAAAAACACAGCTGAAAACAGCAGATGAGGATTTTTTGACCTTTTGCAATGTGAAATAGAATATTAAAAAAACCAAACAAAAAACCCACAAAAAAAACCCCTCAGAAATTGTTTCAAAGCAAACACCTAAAAGCAAGACTTTGAGGAATTACTCTAAAATAATTTTAATACTTTAATCGCTTAGTTTTAGAAATTACTTAAAAGTTTAAATGGCACCGTCTACATGCATGTGCCAATAAGAATAATTGTTTCCCCATGAGATACTTATTTCACAGTATCCCCTGTAGCATTGAGAAATGTGACAGATGCACAGTAGCTACAACGGATGAAGGTGTCATGTGGCCAATCACAAACCCCTTTTTTTTCTGCTCTGTGACCCAAACAGTATCTCGACTGTTTTTAAAGTTTCTTCATGAGCCTTTTAACTGGATGTTTCTCATTGCATAATACCACCAATCAAACCCGAAAGTACCTTCAGCAAAAGGCTCCCACTTGATGCCCATGAGCCCTTGGCCTCGCTCAGGCCCCTTGGAGGGCTCTGCCACAAAGTGACCGGGGAGCGGCTGCATGGCACAGCCCTCTGCGGCAGAGCCGAGCAGAGCCGCCAGCTGCTGCTCGCCTGAGCAAAGCCAGCTGCTCTGGAAGGAGCTCAAGACCACCCAAGCACCACATGCTGAAACTTAACAGACAGTTTTCGCTCTTTGCCCAAACTATTCTGTTTATTAGATTTTCAGTTTAAGAGGCTCTGACTTCAGGACAATAAAGCACACTGGGTAAGTATGGAACAGCCTATGGAGTCAAAGGGTGATTACTTGACAAAGATTTCCATGGTGCCTGTTGTACCAAGCGCAGAGCCCATAAAAACACAAGCAATAAGAATGGAAAGGCTGGGAGAGAAGCTTGTAAATAGATTAAAAGAGGAAAAAGTTTAAGTTACTCTGAAGGAATACATGCAAATGTGAACCTGCTTCTGGCCTTCCCCTTGGAAGGGAAGACCAGGAATGTGACTTGGTGAGAGATTAAAACTACATCTGCCAAGCAGCAAAAGAACTGTAATGCAGTGGGATGGGAAGAGGACAAGGTTTGCACATGACACCAAACTGGGAGAAGTGGCAGGTACCCTGGGGACCATGCTGCCATCCAGAGGGACCTTGGCAGGCTGGAGAAATAGGCCAACAGGACCCATGTGCAGTTCATCAAGAGAAGCACAAAGTCCTGTCCCCAGGGAGGAACAGCCCCTTGTACCAGGACACCAGGGAAGCCAGCTGGAAAGCAGCTCCACAGGGAAAGACGTGGTAGACAAGTTGACCGTGAGCCAGCAGCGTGCCCTGGCAGCACAACAGGCCAACAGCCTCCCAGGCAAAACAATGCCAGCAGGTTGAGGGAGGTGATCCCTCCTCCCAGCTCAGCACTATGAGGCCACACCTGCAGGACTGGGCTCCCCAGGACGGGACAGGGACAGGCTGGAGCCCCAGCACAGGGCCCTAACACTACTGTTGTACAGGGGGATGAGTGAGCTGGGGCTGTTTAGCCTGGAGAAGGGACAGCTCGGGAGGATCTTATCCAGGTGTTAAACCATCTGAGGATTTTTTTTGAGGTGTTCATCATCTGCAGGGAGGGTGTCAAGAAGACAGAGCCAGGCTTCCATCAGCGATGCCCAGTGACAGGACAGGAGACAGTGGGCACAAACTGACACACAGGAGGCTCTGTCTAAACAGAGGGGGTTTATATTTACCAGAGAGGTTGTGGAGTCTCCATCCTGAGATATACCCACAACTTGATGGGACACAGTCACTGTCAGCCAGCTGCAGCTGATGCTGCTCTAAGCGAGGAGCTGGAGCTGATAAGGAATGGCAGAAACCAGCATCAGGAGGGAGCTGAACAGACTGCAGGTGTTGGTTGACTGGGCAGCAGTTGTCAGCAGTGCTGCCAGCAGAGGGGCCCAGACCACAACGCTCAGAATTTGGGCACTGCCACCTACACCTGACCCCATGGAGGGCATTTGTGTGGAAGTTCCATCTTCCATGGGATATTCTTAATGGGGGTTCAAAGAAAGCAACTCTATAGGGTTACAAAACAGCTTCTACCAACTAGCAGTAGGTATGTGCAACCAGAAACAACCATCAGCAGCATCTTCTAGAAAGAAGGAAACATTCTTGAGTTAATCCTTTTCTTCTGTCTAATTAGAGGCTGCCATACTGAGAAAACATTAATTATCCCAACTCTGCCAACCATTGCATTGTGAACTCATTTAAAAAAAAAAAAAAAGAAAAAAAATAAGGGCAAGTAATTGCAACACAGCTCCTCTGCCACCACCAACAGCCTTTTACCAACTGCCCAACGGAATACCATTTCTGTTGGCAGTTCTCCCCTAACTCTTCATGTAAAAGCAACTACAGCCTAAAGGAGATGCACTTGAGCACTAAACTTCATACCCCACCAGCCCCCAACAGCAAAGCACAACACACCAACCAGGACCCACACTATATGTCTGACAGTAGTTTCTGCTTTTTGGTCACAAAAAACGCACATGCTTGTCATGAATGCAACAAAGGACTGGAAGGCATTCCTTCAACATGACTTAAGAACTGCAATGCACATTCAAAAGGAAAGAGAGTTCACACACCTTCACATTCTAAAAATAAGTTTAAAAAATAAACAGTATTACATTAGATTAACACATTTATAGATTTGTAACGTCTGTATAGAAAATCAAATTCTAAGCAATATTAATCCATGAACTTTTAATGTGGAGCAGTTCAAAAGACAGATAAAAGAAGAAATCTGCTAGTTCAGGCAGCATCCCCAAAAGGTCTCACGTCAGCTGTCCCACACATGGGAAAGTAAAGGTTCATAATCACTCACTTGAATCAAGAAAAAAAAAAAAAATGTAGCTGTCATGGGTTCATATTTTGGACAAAATATTCTAAATGTGACTTTCAGAATAACACAGTGGTATATTTAAATTTTTTTAATAAGTGAGGAAATCATGTTTCCCAAAGACACAGTCCCTCAAAATTGAGAATTCTGCATATTAAACAGTATTATTTCATGCTTAATGCAATTTCTGCTATGCTCAGTTCAGGCCTTCCTGTAAGTATAAAACAACTGAGTTATAGCTGCACACAAAATGTGAAATTCCAGGCAACACCTACAGTAAAGAGTGGGCAGACTGATGTAGAAAGCGTAAATAAGTACATTTATCTGGGTACTCAGATGCAAGGTAAATCTAGCACAGCCACTGGAAATATGCATGGTACTTTTGGTAGTCATAAGCAAAGAACCAAGAAAGACCCCTAATTTCAGTAAGTGACGGCATGTGGGAAGCTCTACAGTTTAGAGGAACAGTAACTACAGATAGATTTTCTCAGAGACACTTCTTAGGCAAAATGAACATGGGGAAGGAACTCTCCATTTAGCAGCATGTCTCAGTGAAGATGTGAAAGGATTGCTCTCCTACAGGCGCACTAGCACAGATGTCAGCTCAGAGTCGGACAGAGGCTTTCATCAGGAGGCATGCTCCCTAACAACTGGTGTCCTGTGTCTTCTGTTGAAGATAAATGGATAGGATAGGGCAGGAACAGGATAGCATCCTGGAGACAAGTGAAGGAAGTGGCACAGCAGCTTGCCTGGGAGCACGATGCTGTGCTATTCAGAGAAGTAGGAGAGAAAAGTTAGGTCGGAATTGAGGGGGAAGTTCAAGGAGGAACCTGAGAAAGAAGGGGGTTTTGTACTAGATACTGAAACAGATGAAAAGCTTTCTCAGCGGAGGCAGTGGTTCCTGTTTCTCGATATGACTAACACAAGCACTGTAAGCCACAGCTGCAGAAAGTTAAACCCTAGTTCTTATTTTCCAGGCTCTCCACAAGTCAGCTGGCTAAGCACAGCTGCATTACCACATTACAGGGAACTAGCACATACTGTCTGCATGCCCCTTACTGCCACACTCTAAGGAAGGCAGGCACAGGAGCCAAAAGCACAAAGTCCCAGAGGTCTATTTTCACCCTCTTCCCCAGACACTCAATACTGAAGCAGTTGCCAGTTTAAAGCGGCAAACACGTGCCAGCCAGCTGAGTCAGACCATGCAGGGTGGTGGACACCACCATTCAGCTTGGCCAGCCTTTGGCAGGTATGCAGGAGCAGACACATGGGGACTCCACCACTGAAGCAGAGCATGACAGGGTGCGGGCACCCCAGGAGCTCCCCACCCACCCCAGGCAGGACCAGCAATACCATGCTGTGAGGCCATGCCAGTTGGGAGGTACCTCCCAGGAGGTAGATCCACGGCCTCCATGAGCAACCTGCACCTGTGTGACCACCTGCACAGTAGAAAAAAAATGTTTTCTTGGGCTCAGATGTAATTTCCCGAGACTCAGTTTGTGGCCACTGCCTCCTATCCAGTTGGTAGGCGCCACTGAATAGAAAGATCCAGGCTCCCTCTTGCAAAGTAGCCATGCAGACTGCAGAAGCCCCTGAGCCTTCTCTGGCCCAGGCTGAACCACCACAGCTCTCTCAGCCACTCCACAGATGAAAAATGGTATACTTGGTATATGCTTTGAAGAACACTGCTTTACAGATGCTTGCCTTGCTGCTTAATCTGCACTTCCAAAGGCACTGCAATACAGCAGCAACGAGCTGCCCAAGACAACCGATACAGAACAGAATCAAGCAAAACAGCTTCTTTAACTTTGCCATTACACCCTGAGTTTTGCCATGCAGAGACAGAATCAGCAAAACAGGGCAGGTGCTTTTGTCTACAAGCAGCTGTGGTCCCGCAGTGAATAGGCATTTCTGAGCAATGCGAACCCTGACATTACATGAGTTCTTGTCACCACCTGCTCTGCTGCCAGCACCATGGTATCACTTGGCACAACTGGCACAGAAACACAGTTCCAAGGACAGGGATGTGACAGCTAGAAAAACACAAAATACAATGAAGTGTGCAAAGCACAAGAGAGTAAGAGGCACATACTTAACCACTGTAGTACAAATTCCAATAGGAACACTGAATTATTCCACTATGCATTAACAGTACATTAAGATACACTTTTACCAAAGGGGAAATGAACAGTATTTAATAGAGGTCTCTGAGGAGGGAAAAGGTGGTAGTGTCCTTGATATCGGGATTGGGCTCTCTTAGTGAACAGGAGCAAGGAAGACAAATAGAGTCAAGCAGAAGCAGGGTAAACCAGAACATCGAGGCTTGTTCAGGTGATGCAGTGCAGGAGTGGACTGAAATGAAAGAGAGAACGGGGATGGGGGCTCAACTTGTCTGCTTGCAGTTGCTTTACCCTGGAGCCTACACTGATGCTTTTTCCCCAAATCTTTACAATTAACTCCCTGATTTGGTTCTGATGTGTGAAAGAAAAGATAATCACAGCCAGCCAATAGCAAATTTAATGAACTGCCTCACATTTCTATTGCTTACATTAACTCTGTCATTGCCAAACTTTACGGTGATGAATAGAGGTCGACTGGCAAGAAGCCACACATAGAATCACACAACAGTGTGATGGTGCAGACCATCTAGTTACAACCCCCCTACCATAGGCAGGGACATGTTCCACTTGACAAGGTTGTTCAAAGGCCCATCCAACCTGGCCTTGAAAACTGTGAGGGATAAGCAGCCACAGCTTCTCCGAGCAGCCTGTGCCAGTGCCTCACCACCCTCATAGTGGAGATTTTTTTCCTAATATCTAATCTAAATCTGCCTTCTGTCAGCTTGAAGCCATCAAAAAGTTAGGTGCCCAAATAAAAGTCACTTAAAACTCTGCAGCCCTATGACCTAGAATATCTAGTCTAGCTCACAGAGAATTTTCCAGTGTTTAAAAAGCTGTAAAATAGATGAAAAAAAATGCCTACTAGATTTGAGGATACAGAATTTCTTTAAACAGCGAGGCAACTTAAAGCCTTAGTCATTCAAAAAACTACAGTCATTCCCTACCCATATGACACTGAAGTCTGACATGCAACCTATTATTTCATTTCTCATCTGAGGTTATATCAGTCATGCATATAAACCAGTCTATCAACATTAGCAATAAAATATTATCTCATATGTGAAACAGTGTGTGCTTAGTTTGAATTTAATGCAGCTGACAGCCTTTAGGGGAGCGACAGAAAAAAAACCAACCACCAACCATGTGCATAAACTGCAAGAAGTAAAAAGTGTCCTGGTTTAAAAAGCTACTTGAATACAGGAGCAGCTTCTAGTGCATCTTCAAAACCATGCCAGTAGAATACATTTAGATGGAAGAATGAGACAGTTGTTTAGGATTAAATTGGTCAGAAGTAAAGCATATGGAGAACTGGACAAGGAATGGAAAACCAACCTTACCCAGCACAGAAGTACCATATTCAAACAGGTAAAAAAGCCTGTGTAACATAGTCAGTGAACCAATATGAAATACCTTAGAATACTCTTTAAAGAGAAGGCAGTGTTCATCTCCCATTCCAAGAGAAGGCATGGAAAAGGGTGAATTCGCTGTATGTGATAACTTTTTCCTGCTCCTGGAGTTTGCAATATAGTGGTCTTTATCAGAAAAGTACAGGGATGCACCAGATTTGATCCAGATGAGCCTTGCTCACCCACCCCAGCATGTAAACAATGAAACCACACTACTCCAAGTGCTTGGCCTACCACAGTAGCCCTTAGCTTGATAGACTAGGGCAGGAAGGTATGAAAACACCTTTAGACTGGTGAGTCTCAGCAGGATCATCTCTGTGTATCCCACAATGTTGTCACATAAGCAGATCTGTGCAGCAGAGGTGATGGTGCCTGCACTCCTCTGCTGCTCTGCACAAACCCTTTTAAGACTTTAAAATTTCAAACTATAGTAGCATAAGGGAAAGTCTTTAGCACATAATTAGGGCAGCCATCAGTAGGTGTTGTCTCTAACCTCCACCCCTTGAAGGCACCAAAGCCACTCTGCTGAACACTGTTAATGCAGTTTAGCTGACACAGTTTGCATTTGTGAGGAGTTTGCTGCTTTCTTTTTCCAACCCATCTTTTTGGGACATTTTTGGAATATGTTTTAACATTAAAACCATCAGGAATAAGATGACATAGAGATATTCATTCAGAGGCTTGACCCTAATTTGTCTGCTGGAACAATACGCAAACTCCCACTATGGCTTCCAGGTGACCTGGATTTCCTTGGGCAGTCAGAATGTGATCACATCTTCACTGGCCAGGAGGATGAGTGTGGCAGGATCATCTGTGGCCAGTACTCCGGGCAGGAATCAGCAAGCCATTAGGGGAGTCGCTAAAAGCATGTTTCCCAAGTCTGCGCTCCTGAAGAGGTGGGATGCTGCTGTTCCTGAGAGCTGTGAAGCACCTTCTCAAGCTTCACCTGGAAGGGACACAGAGCCCAACAGCAGAGCAGCAGGGCTGCTTCAGCAAGTCCAGGTTTTGCATAGTCTGGGAGATAAGCAGACCTGAGCAGAGAAGTTGCAAGTGCATGTACAGGAGCAGTGCTGATACCATCAAACCCCAAGAGGCACAGGTGAGCCCATCAGAGCCTGAGGACACATTCCCTGGGGTGGTAAGAAACATGCCTGCCTAGGCAGAGCCTTCTGCAACCACGATTTGGCCATGTCTACTCCAAGTTACTGCAGTCAATCCTCTGCGGTAGGTTTCAGCTATGAAACAACAGGTTAAATCCCATGATTCAGATGGCCCAGGGGATTCAAGTACACAAGAAAGAAGACATTACTCACAAGGAGGAAGGAAGCTGGATTTTGATCCATGCTGAGGAGGGGCTCTAGAGTCTTGAAGTGGATGGCCCAGCTCTGCTGACAGAAAAGTGCATGAAAAGTGCAAGCTTGAGGAGAGCTTGAATGACAGGTAGGCAGAGATCCCCTGCAGTAAGGGAGCATTCTCACCAGTGTCGGAAAATATCCATCAGTTTGCTGATGTACAACAAGAGACAGAGCCTTTGGAGAGTGCAGGGGCTGTCTATACACGATTTTTTACAGTCTCTTAGTGACAACATCCACCCAACAGAATGGATGCAGATGTGGAAAAAAGAGCGAGCCTTTTTTGACAGGATTTAAAGCAAATCCCTTTGGGACCTAGAGACTAACTGACAGTACATGCAAAGTCCCTCTAGCACAAATCTGATCCCCAGCTCCACAGAACGCCTCAGCATTTCCAAGGGTTAAAGGACAGGAATACCAGAGTCAGCAGTCACACTGCTCCAAGTCCTAGGCAAACCAGGCAATACTTCTCTGAACTGAGGATCTCGGAGAGTACCCTCCTGAAGAGCCTGAGAACAGGGAGCTTTCCAGGGACCAGGACCAGGAATTACACAGACTTAAAAGGAACTCCGAAAAGCAGGGAAATAAGCATCTTATTTGCATAAGACTACAGATACGCATCTTTTCATAAAATCATATATTCTTTTGATCTCTGTGCCTTCTGGGCAGAAAAAAAAAGGACAGCTGCAAATTATAAACAACATCAAAAAAGTGATAGGTTACTGCTTCTCAGACCAAGAGAAAACAAAATATCTAAAACACCCCAATTTCATTATGGACCCCAGTTATTATAAGAGCAAACAATGACAGACAAGAAGCCAACAAATAATAACCTTGAAACATCAGAATTAAAATTTTTACAGACACTTTAAAATGTAATGATTTGCTTTACTGCCATCTAGTGACAATTCAACACGGTTCATAACGCAGCAATAATGACACAAGTTTAGATCTGCAAAAGGGCTTCAGCAATTTCATACTACTTTTCATACCCATTAGAAAGGCAGTAAGGTCTACTGTAATTGCTGAGGGAAGAATTATTTTACAGTGAGGGTGGCAAAGTACTGGCACAGGCTGCCCAGAGAGACGGCAGATCCCTGGAGATATTCAAGGCTGGATGTGCTTCTGGGCAACCTGATCTAATTGAACATGTCCTTGCTCATTGCAGGGCGGTTGGACTAGATGACCTTTGAAGGTCCCTTCCAACACAAACTATTTAATATTTTGCTAGTTTTCCTATCACAACCTGTAAACACAAAGTGAAGCACGGTAAAACTAATGCATTTGTGTACTGCAAGGGTAAAGCAATAATCTGGAATGTAGTCTTACAAATCAATATTGTCAAAATTCCTGTGAATAGTGTCAAAATATTCTAATGTCATCACAGCAAAAATCAGATTCTACAGTTTTTCTGTATTCCCCATAGACTGGCTTTTGAAGTACTTCATTTAAAGCACAAAGAACAGCAACTTACAATTTCCACTCCAATTTCATGGACACATTATGAAGTTATACACACATCTCACAATTATATGAAACCTTTCTACTTCAAGAAGTGAGAGATGACAAACTTCTGTCACTGAAATGTCCAAGATCAAATATAAACAAATATAACGTCCAAGCAAGAGATGCAGGGAATGAGGTCAAGGCCTTTACCAAGGAGTAAGAAGCCAGTTGTAGAGGCAGCCGTAACAAAGGCATGAAGCCACCAAACCAGAATGTTCTGGCAGCTAGGAGACAAACTTCTTGCAAAGGTTTAGTCCAAAATTTTTGAAAGAAATCAAAATAAGACAAGTTTAGTTGAAATCCAATCTATTCTTACAGAACTTAACAAGCTTGAACTGAAGTCTGTTGGAATAAAAATTGCAAGGTCATGCAGCTAAGGACAATAAGAAGACAGGTACACACTGCTATTGACCCTGTGAAGCACTGAGGGGATAGAAAGCGTGTCAGTGCTGATCCCAGCACTGCGTTACGATATATAGAGGAACTGAGCAAGTGAGACCCCACAAAATGCAAGATGAGGTGTTTCAGTGGCGACAAGGAACCCAACCACCATGAAACAACCTTTTTTTAAGCCTCTTTTGTAAAACAGCACAGAAATTTGGCAGTGGATTTTAAGGAAGGCTATCTTAACTGGAGCAGACACAGAGGAGGGTACCTTCAGGAAACATACGCAGGGGGCTAAGTATCCAAGATGGAGATGGGTTCTTTAAATAAAAGGCACTGGTACAAGACTATACAGGACAGAAAGTGTCCACAGAGACATTCAGGTTGGAAACTGCAATAACGTTTCTAGATATTACAGAGAGAAGGCCCCAGCACAGCTTTGTTTGCAAGGCAGAGGAAAAAAATAGGTTTAACAGTGAAAATGATAGGCTTACAAAAGCTACCATGGGAGAATAGCCTGCAACGATAAAACAGGCACCCAGCCATAAGTAAAGATGTGGCAGTGATGACCCTGACAGGAGAACAGCTGTGCAATATCCAGAGGTCAGCCAGTAGCACACTTCAGCCCTTTCCCTGGGAATTCTGGAGGATGCTCATCTTACAAAGCTCCTCTCCATGCTGAGGAGAGGAAGGTATGGTCTTCTGTTTTGCTTTGGGTTTAATTCCAGTTTATTTTCCCCAGAACATAATGCTGGCACAGCCCATGCCACATCCTGGACCTACAGCAGCCAGTGGGACTCCTGAAAAGCATTTCAGCTGAAAACCTACAGCTACACAAATGATGGGGTACAATTTGTCATATGGAAAACTGCCAGGTAAAATAACATTGGAAATTTATGTGACTGAGAAGTGTTTATTGTATTAGTATCAATTCCTACCAACACTTTAAAGAAATAAGTAATTTCAGAAAAGTCTGTCTGAATACTGCTGAATGCTGCCCATGGGTGTCAGTCCTGGCTTATCAAACCAGCCAAGTTCAGAGTATAAACACTATGAAATAAAGCATGCTGTAGTTTCATGAGATAATTTAGAAGTCTGCAGTTTTTTCCAAATGTTTAGACATAAAATCTTAACATCCCCAGACACTGTGATTTTTAAATACATTTAAGTAAGCCAAGTTTTAAATTAGTGTTTTACTAGGCCCAAAGAGTCTCTCTGGAGTCCTATCTCTTGATAAACACATCACCTCAGCTCACAAGTTGCGATCTGTGAAGACAGCCAAGCACTGGTGCCCTGTGACACTAATGCTGTGTTCCTAGCACACTGACATGCAGCTGCTCTTGTCTGCACCCCTATGTGAGACCAGCAACAGGCACTGCAGCCCTCAACCTGCAGCATGGGGTGTGCCTCACTCCCCTTGGACAGCAGATGGATGAAGGGAACTCTGATCCTTTTCACACTGCACTCACCTGGGCTGTATGGTCTTCCAGCCTGCAGGACAGCAGCAAGGGAAGGTAGGGAGTTCACGCACAGCATGGAAACCTTGGGAATATACACACACCCATATCCTGCATTTTTTCCCTATCAAGCTATATTCAGAAGCACCTTGATAGTTCAGCAGGAAGCACAGATGATGTTCTTGAAACCCACGAAGCCAGAGGCATATGTATTTTGACACGTGCAGTACTTAGGACATTATTTTAAAGGCAGGTTTTCCAAGCTGGTTAATCTGGAATTGCCCAGAGATAGGGCATTTTCTACAGGTCAGTTCTAAAACAGCCCTATTTGTAAAACGCTGGAAACATACTTGAAACTTCTTGTTTCCTTTCATTCCCACAGATGACCGTCTGAGCCAAGACAACAGTACCTCACCCAATTTCACAACAGGCTTACTTGGGAACTCCACACACAACGAATTCACCACTATCGTCTTGCCCGTGCTTTACCTCATCATTTTCCTGGCAAGCATCTTACTGAATGGCCTAGCAGTGTGGATTTTTTTCCACATCAGAAATAAAACGAGTTTTATATTTTACCTCAAAAACATTGTGGTTGCAGACCTTCTCATGACACTGACGTTCCCATTCAAGATAATCCAGGACTCGCAGCTGGGACCATGGCACTTCAACTCTTTCCTGTGCCGATACACCACAGTTCTGTTTTACGCAAACATGTACACCACAATTGTTTTCCTCGGACTCATCAGCATCGACCGCTACCTGAAAGTAGTGAAGCCTTTTGGAGACTCCAGGATGTACAGCATCACTTTCACCAAGATCCTATCTGCCTGCGTTTGGGTTGTCATGGCTTTCCTAGCTTTGCCAAACCTGATTCTTACCAATGGCTACCCGACAAAGAAAAACATTGATGACTGCACAAAGCTCAAGTCTCCCCTAGGAGTCAAGTGGCATACAGCTGTCATTTACATCAACACTTGCATGTTTGTAGTGGTGCTGATTGTACTGATAGGATGTTATATCGCGATATCCAGGTACATTTATAAATCGAGCAAACAATTTATTAGCTCATCAAGCAGAAAGCGAAAGCATAATCAAAGTATAAGGGTTGTTGTGGCTGTATTTTTCACTTGCTTTCTGCCATATCATTTGTGCAGAATACCCTTTACATTTAGCCATCTAGATAAAATTTTAGATGACTCTGCACATAAAATCTTGTATTATTGTAAGGAAATGACACTGTTCCTGTCTGCATGTAATGTCTGTCTGGATCCAATAATTTACTTTTTCATGTGTAGATCATTCTCAAGAAGGCTGTTCAGAAAATCAAATATGAGAACCAGGAGTGAGAGTATTAGATCACTTCAGAGTGTTAGAAGATCAGAAGTGCGCATATACCATGAATACACTGACGTCTGACATCACCCACACAGAGACTTTTGCTAGTTCATGGGAATGTTTGTATATCATGTAAATAAAACATCTCTGAATATCTGACCATGAAAGTTCATTACGGAACTGCAGATATGAACAGCTTTCCTGTTTCAGCTGACTCATATCCATCTCAAAATCCAAATGCACACAGCAATCAGGTTCACTTCAGAGAGTTTGGGGGTTGTTTTGGTTGGGTGGGTTTTTTAAAAGGCTAACAGACGTTAAGGATGTTGGCTCAGAAACCAACCTGGAGCTCCAGGAGGCTCCAGCTGAGACAGACAAGCTCTGGCCTCCAATAAGACTTGTCCAATAAGACAAGTCAACATCCCTAGGTGTGGTGTGTGGCTGCTGAAGGGCTTGTGGCAAGCGAAGGAAAGGTGAGAAGGTGGCACTTGGTCCTGCAGAGACCCCTCATCATGCCTGTAGGCAGAGCAGCCGCAGGGCTCAGTCTGTGGAAATGATGCTTTGCCACCAGCCAACAGCATCTCAGCTTTTCCTTTTGGGCATTTGTGGTGCTTCTCACCCCTTCCAAAATATCAAACAGAAAAAATTCAAACACGAGGCTAGTTTAAGTCGCATCTCAAAAACGAAAGCATACAAACAACAACAGGCACCACACACACACACACACAAAAAAAAAGACGAAGACTGTTAAAACATCTTTTAACTCCCATTAATCTCATTCTAAGTGAGGACACAACAAAAAAAGGACCCTTGACAGACTCCAAGACTCACATATGACAAGTCTGAACAACCAAAACCAAGCTGAAAATTCAGTTTCCCAGCACTTTCTATGCCTGCTTTATACAACAAGAAAGAGACATAAAGCACTGGAATTTTTTTGCTCAACTGATTGTAACTTTAACTGCTCTGAGCTCTTGGAAAAACTGTGTGCAGTAGGCAGATGAAACTCATTTTTAGAGAGCAGTTCAGGAAACACATTCAGGTATTATTTTACACTGTGGTACACACCACCAGAGCAGAGAACATATTAAGGGAGAGTGTCCAAAATCAAGGCAAGAAGAAAGGAATAATAAAAGACTAACACAGCAGCTGCTGCATGAGAAAGACTTGACTTTAATGAGCACATTTAATAACTACATTACTCAAAAGAAGAAACCAAGTCCTGGAGAGTATGCACCAGAGCTAAAGCTGGCTGGGACATCTCAAGTCATTTCAGTGAAATTCTGGTAGGCTTCACATGAGCATGTTGACCACATGAGCAGTCAACAGCACTCCAGATTTGTTTATAACAATGGCAGAAGAAAACAAAACGGCTTGTCACAACCGCTTGCACAAACATTCAGCTGGTACTTGCAGAGGGAGACAGGTGGCCAGGCTGGCTAGGGAGCCCATGCCAACCAGGCAGCAAGAGCCACAACAGGGTCCAAGGCTGCTCTCCAGCAGCTCCTCCACCCAGGATGTGGTGTGGGGACCTCTCAGGGTGAGGCAGAAAGACAAGTTTCCCCTCCCTTGATGGCTGCACTCTACAAGGGAGGCCATCTCCCACCGAAGGGCACAGGTCCCAAGTACCTTCTGCACTCCCCGGAAGCTCAGAGCAGCTCAGCCAGGGACATCAGCTGGGAAGGCAGGGACAGGGCAAGCACAGGCTCCCCAGTGGCTGGGAGAAGGATTTGCAGGGAAGGGTAACACAGGGAACCAGGAGCATGCATTAAATTGCCTTGAGACAGCAGAGACCACCCTGAATTCACAGCTTTTCCAGACCAGCCCGCACACACAATTCACACACACTGAGCAGAACATAGGCAGCTCCACCATTGCATGGCCCCAACACCTCCTCTCCTCCTGCGGCAACCTCCTCAGACACCCTCAGCAGGATGAGGCAGCAGCAGGGAGGATGGATCTGGCCACTCTAGGCTACAAGGATGTGTTTGCATATAATCCTGTAAACTGAACAATGTTTATGTGAATAATTTTGTCCTGTACTTCACGAGGGATTAAACCAGGTCTGCCCAGAGTAAAAGCTGCTCGTAGCAAAAAAAAAACCCCAATAGCCAACTTAAAAAATGCAGATTGTAAGAAACTAACAAGTGTCTGAAGCTATCAATTTTTACATGCATCTTATGCAATGCAGTGCAACTGAACAAACAGAAGATGGCAACACCCCATCATCAAGTGCCTCATTCAAACAAGGATTTTCCATTTAATACATACACACAAAAAAAAAGGTTTAAAAAAGAAAACCCTGGAAATGCAGCATTGAAATAACAAGATAAAGTACTGCATGAGAACACCTCTGATGATGTTTTCTACTGGAACACAGGTTTGGTTTTAAGTTCTTTTTAACAGCTTCACTTTAGATCCTGCTTTATGCATGATGAAAAGGTTGATATGTATGTATTGTAATATTTGATTATGTGTTCGGATTAATGCAAGTATTATAAAACTACTTACATTGTTCAGGGGAGATAGTTTCTGGAAAGGAAGATGGGGTATTTCAGATATTTATCCTACTTTATATAAAAGTATTTTAAATTGCTAAAATACCACAGAATGAATCCTATTTTTAATCATCTCTGTGGAAAAACGTGTTCACATGAAGCTAGTTCTGGAATAAAATTTGCCATTTTGTACTCTTAGGGGTCTATGCACAAACTATATATACACAAAACCACACTGAGAACCATTTTTGGCACTGGGTTGCACAGCATAAATTCTCATAAGCACCAAATTAGATGAAGCAGCATCCTGGGTTGGTTTTGTGAAATGGTAATATTTAGGGCTGGAAGATCAGTTACGTACACACAGACATTAATAACCAGACTCTCTTCTTCAGGTCTTATATGGTTAAAGAAAACCAAGACTAAGTGCTTTTATGATGCAAGTAATGATAAATCACAGAAGGGTTTGGGGCTCACAAAATTGTGCTCGGTAATTGCTATGTGAAATTCATACTACACCACCACCTCTGGTCTCCACTTTGCAGCTATTCCCCTTCTAACACCTTTGCAACACTCGCACAGCTACAGGAACAGGCAGGTACATACAGCCTGTCTCTTCCACTAAGGGAGACAGCTACACAAAATCTTCCAATAACAAGATCCTTTATTTATAAGGCTGTAGCTTTTTTCCCCTGTCACTTGGTGCCCTCCCCTCCACATGCACATTGCCTTGCCACGAGGCTAAGCAGGTGGCTCATGCTACTGCATGTTCCCTGATGTGCTTACCATGCAACATAGATGGTACCATCATATTTTTACTTTCTTGTAGCCCTCTCCAGCACTAACCCGTTGAGCTGAATTTTGTTGTGCACTATAAAGCCTATCCTTATGCACCCAAAAGCACCTTCTGTCTTGCAAGAAGGTGCACAGACCCATTACAACAGCTTTTACATCTGCTTGGAGGGAGAGAAACTGGATTCCACAGCCAGCTGTATCCCTTATCAGATGTAACTACAGACAAGCTCATTACTAATGGATTAGCTATTGGCAGAACAACTGTGCTACAGATGAAGATGGCTTTTCCCATCTTCATTGCCCACTACTGCTCAGAAACTGTCACCACTTGCACCACTGGAACTAACAAGCTCATGAGCTTGCTGGACGTAAGGCTGCTTGAAAACAGACAGGCTATGGGTTTTCACCAGTCTCCTTTATGTCTGGTTTCATCCAGGTTTTTCTATTTATGCAAACTTCTATTTTCTATTCGCATTATTTTCTATTTTTCAGTTTCTTCTATTTTCTACGTTAACGCATCACCTCACCATAAACAACAGACAACTGACTCTGCATTCCATGCACTTAACTGAGCCAAGTCCCATCAGAAGCAGATCATACAATAAGCACACACCTCCTAAGATTAAACTCAACTACCCTGACTACTAGACAATATTTTAAATATATAGTATAGCAGAGTAGAATCATAGAAAGGTTTGGTTTGCAAGAGACCCTAAAGACCATCTAGTTCGAACACCCTGCCATGAGCAGGTACATCTTCCACTAGATCAAGTTGCTCAAAGTCTCATCCAACCTGGCCTTGAACACTGCCAGGGATGGGGCAGCCACAGCTCCTCTGGGCAACCTGTGCCAGTGTTTCGCCATTCTCGTAGCAAAGATTTTTTTCCGAATATCTAATCTAAATCTCACCTCTTCCAGTTTAAAGCCATTCCTCCCTGTCCTGTCACTACATGCCTTTATAAAAGGTCTCTCATTTCTATATATGACACATGCTATAGGATTCATTATAGATGTGCAGAGCAAGAGAGCTCAAACCCCTCTCAGAATCATAACCTTCTTCCAGGCAGACAGTGGGCTTCCTAATCAACTCCAGCAAAGCCCAAGGAGTTACTTCCATGGAAACCCCATTGTTTATCCCTAAGCAGAGACAGAAAGGACAGGTGCACAGGATTCAGGATGCTCCTTTCCCAATAGTGGAGCTTGCACATCAAATGGTGAAGCTCAGTGACGGCTGAAGACACAACCAGATGGCCACCTACATGCCTTCTAGCATATTATACATTCTTCTTACAGGATGCTGATGCACGCATACTATGCTTTCTCACTATCCATTTATTTTTTAACTAAAGGCTACATTCACAGCTGATTTCCTCCTAGGAAAGTACTACTGTTTCCTATTAATAATTTTATGAAAAAAAAAAAAAAAAAATAATCTATTGCTCAAAGCAAGTGCACCAAGGGTGATGCCCTTCAAAGAATGGCCTAAAGATACCCCTTCCAGGGGATCAAAGAGATAAACCAGCCAGTAGTTTCTGGAAAAGGCAGTCACACAAGGGAGCAGCAGGGCATCCACACAAAACCCCACTCTGGGAAAGGATGATGCAGCCGCATGCTTCCAGCACACAGGCCAGCCAGATGAGCCTCTGTTCTGAAGCCTGATGACTTGGATGCACACAGCACTGTAAAATCACCCCCAAAATAAGTTTATCTTGACAGGATGTATCTGTGATAATCCTTTATCACTGGTTTATACACTCACTTACATATACAACAGTCCTTTAAAGATGCTGTTTGTGAAGTATTTTCCCAGGGCTAAAAATGAACTATAAAAGAATATCCTAGTCCCCAAATATCAAAAACTATATCTGTCTGGATTTGATATGGCATTTTGGTCCTTAGACGAAAGAAAAAGATACCAGGAAGTGTGTAGGAAATCTCCAGCCTTGATCTACCACTGTCATTTCAGAGAACCACATCAGGACAGAAGTGTACATAAATTCTGTCTGTGCAGTCTGAGACTCCCATTTTTAATATGGTGTAGTATGTAAAAACATGGTTTCCTAGGCAGTGGCACAGCAGCAGACAGACTCAAGCCTGCAAGGCACATGCAATTCATGAACTCTTGCAATTTTTCTTCATTTAGGAAGCCCTGCATTACTTTGTAATTAAACAGCCCAGCCAGAACTCTCTGTGCCATCAGGTTATTGTGGAAGAAATATTATTTGAACAGGTACTTAGAGACACCTCCAGACTACTACCTGCGCAAGATTCTTGTCATTGCATATATTATGCTCTTTACTTTTGAGATTCCTCTAGCAATAACCTTTACTGTAGCTTTTGCACCAGTGCTGCTTCCTAAGGATCTTAAAAAAGGAAACTAAAATCACAAAAGTTCTGAAAATGTGTCTCTCTACTGATGCAGACTAGAATTTCATGAATTAAGCCAACGGAATTGTGTAACTAGTGCAACTGGGCCTGGGCTTATTCAAGTGGGCGTCCCCACTGGACCCTGTTCAACCCAGCAATACAAAATAGTTGGGTTGTGAGCAACAGCGCTGCTATCACAATGCAGTTAGAGACCAAATGACTCAGTTTCAGACAGATCCTTGTAAGGCCTCAGAAGGCTGTTCAACAATGATCCACAGGCATTTACCCATCAGCAAAACAAAACCAGGCAGGAAGTATTTGGCAGCAGCTTTGACAGGGTAAAAACCAAAATCCAGCAGCTCATTAGAAGGTTTTGAGAACGAGGCACAGATCTGTGACAGGTATTGCTTACCTATGGCAATGATTTGGTGGGGTAAGATCCTTCATTTAATAAAAACCAAGTCTCTGCCTGTCATTCCCATTCCTGTTCACAAAGGCTTCAAGCTTCCACCCCAACTTCCACTTCTGTTCTCAGACACATGAAGAACCAAATTGTCACCACCGGCTCTTTCAGTCACCAGCTATGCTCTGATTCATCACCAGTTTTCTCCTGTCTCTGAATACATATTCTCCATTTCTGACAGAGAAGTCCAACAGCAGGACCATAAAAAGGGTTTCCTTTCATAGGCACTGAACTCAGAAAAAAAGTTAAAATTACTTTCTTCATAAAACAACAATTAGACCAGCAGAGGAATTTTGATTTGGGGGGAAGATGACAACTTGTATAGCCAAAGGTAAAATACATTATTAGTCTGAATCACCAGAAGTATGCGATATACAGCAGGGGTCTTTGGCAGTCACACTCACTGCTTGCTTTCTAACCCTTCGGAAATAGCAGCTGAATCTTTAGATCCCTAAATATCAGATTTGGCTGGCATTTTGGAAAAATATCCATGTTTGCATAACAAAGCAACCCTTTAGTTTGTCCTACTGTCTAGAGTCATTCCAATGGGGTGAAACTGTACACAAAGCTGAGACATCCTACCCACCCTTTAGGCTCTTAATCCTCTGCCCTTGAAAACTGCTTACTTCTCTCTGAAGCACACAAAAAATTATCTGTGCTGCAACATTTAATCCATAACAGAATTGTAGCTTACACTTGAAAACACTGCATTTCTCCTTTTGGACTTCACGAAGACTTCATGGAGAGCTACACACTTCAATCTTTTACTAAATGCAGCATTTTTGCTAAGACACTAGGTTAAAATTTTATTTGAATTGTTAAAATAGAACTAAGAATGACATTTCAAACAAAAAGTACAGCCATGCCATTTGGACATTTGATGTAATTTCAAAACATAAAGTATGAAGAAGTTACCCCCAAAGTTGCTCCCCCGGATTCCATTGCTTTTCAGCATATTACCATTTTTTAAATAATTTCACACTAATGGCTAAGAAGCTTGAACCCTCTGCTGCATTATGAGACCTGCACAGCTTTTCAGGGAGAAATCACATCATACACACATTTTAGCACCTCAACTGGTGTTCAAGATGACTTTTGCCTTCTTAGAATTGACTCCCTTTTCCAATATACACTGGCTACTCATGATATTCAGAGAGGAAGACCAGTGGCACTTCACTTCTGGTCCCCTAGCAAGCGATGTTCTGCTTCTATTGCTCAAAAACTGCTGAAGCCAGAGCTCCCTGCAGCTTCTCTGCACGGGAGTAGCGCCAAGGGACCACTGCTGGCACAGCCCTCCAGCTCAATCCACAGAACAGAAGCAGCAGGTACATCCTTTCCTTAGGATCAGCTAAACAGGAAAGCATCATCTTAACCCAGCCTTGTATCTGGATCCCTATAACCAGCGAGTGCTTTACAGAGAGTGCACCACTGGAGCAGGCATCAATCTGTCTGCTTTCCTTTTATTTTCTTCCTAATTAATGACTCTTGACTGCCATAAAAACAGATTTTTGCGTTAACCAGTATATTGGTTTGAGTTAGTTCAGCAATTTTATGTTTCTACCAAAATATGATCAAGTTTTAAATAATCAAAAAACTAGGTTTTGGACAAAAAGAACACATGAGCATATTAAACAAGTATGTCTGGTTTACAGCCATGTAAAGCTACTCTCACATGAGCCTTTTGATAAACTTCACTGGCAATAGCCTGCTATAACCATTCAATGGAAACACTGCCCAAATTAAGGAACAAACTTTACAACATATGAAGTGTTTTGTTTAGTTTGCATTGTATTTCAAGTACAATGATAGAGACCAGAAGCCCCAAATAATAAACAAAATGGAAAAATAACACAACAGGTGAAAGCGAAGTGAGAGGGAGAAAGGAAATGTCACTAACCAGACTGAAGAGAAGATGGCTTTCAAAAGTCACTGGCCAGCTTTGAACAGTTAATATGAAAAGGCGCATTTTGAGGGTTGACCTTTTCCTCCTTCACCTCAAAACATCAAACACACACAAAATTGTGTTCTTCACTCACTATTAAAGACAAACATGCTTATATTTATACCTGCTGGGCAGCAAAGTCAGTGACTTACAGCATTAAACCGCAGGAAAGAGCAGCAGGGTCGCACTGCCCATCTACATTTATTTTTAAATACTGTGGGTTCAAATCATCAGAAATATTTCACAAAGCACAGAAGATCAGCCTTGACTTTGCAAAAATGAAATGGCAACTTTTGACTTCAACCTAAAGAAACTTGCCCTCTAGAAAGAATGAATGCAAGACTCCATTCTGAGGCAGGCTGCGTTTAACAACCTTCCCATACTCTCACTCTGGGGATGCAATTACATCATGTAAGTGGAGCCAAATGAAAACTGTTCTAAAAACACCTCGTGAAATTTCAGTGGGTATTGTTCTGAAAAGTCATGGGACTAGGAACAGTGACTAAGGATTAACATGAAGCCTGCCCACACAAAGAACAGGCATGCAGTGTTCACTGGAGTACTGGGCCCTTCACTATGTTGCTAGGAAGCCAGTCAGCCTTCCAAAAGCAAACCCGGACCCCCATTAATGCAACCGGTGGAAATCAACTGCAGTGTCAAACTGCTTACAATGTTATTCTGAGTTACTCAGTATAAGTGATTCACATAATAGTCTACAGTAGTCATAAACGTGGTACTGGAATTGTTTTTCTTCAGAGAAACAAAGTCAGTACAAAAACATGGTTTGTTAAGCATTCACTCACCCAACATCAGCCCCAGTGGCGCTCCCATCTGGAACTCCACTACACAACATTGCAAAATAAGGACAGGAAGCAGCAATGCATATGTTGTTCATTTTATCATTACACTCAGCCGAGAACAGCCAGCCCTGCCAAATGCATATTACACCAGACAGCTTTCTCTCAACATTGTCAAGGCTGACAAGAGCAAGATGCTTCCCTCTCCGTTTCAAAGCATTCTCTGTTTTTTCTTTTGAGGGGTGAGGATTTAGGGCAGCAGCAGGGGGAAGGATTGGAAAGGCTATCCAGACAACTACAATTCAAAATGATATATCTACTTAAAACATCAAAACCCTGTTTCTAGGCTGCACAAGAACAACCCATGACCAGGTATGAGACCCAAGGAAAGGAACCAAGCGTTAGAAAGCACTGTGAATCCTCTTTAAGCAAGCTGGAATTTTTCAAGTCAGATTCTCAATTTAAATTGAGCCTTTCAAATAGGCAACAATATCCATGCAATGAAAACTCAAGCATGCAATCAAAACTGTCCTACATCTTGCCTCATACTGGAGATCAACTCCAGCTCTCTGCTTCAGCTCTACCTGCTCTGGTATTGGCGTGTACTATGGTCACACCTGGCCACGTGCTTTCAATAAGAGCCAAAAATCTCTAAAACATAAGCTCCGTCCCACTGACAAATGAACAACTCGTAACTGATGACAACATGCATAACCAGAGATGACAGCTGTGTAAGACATACTGCTTTAGCACATGGCAAATCTTTCAAGCAGCTCCCAGAGCCTGGTCTTGATACGATATGTACCTAACACTTCTACTTTCTACAGAGCCAGAGACTAACATTCTACCATACATAAAATCAAGTGGTTTGTCCATAAAGAAATACCTTTCTTGGAAGAGTACAACACACCCCTGACAAAGGAAAGACAACACATAACTATGTAGAAAACTCAAACGTGCCTGTTTCGTAACAGTTATTACCTTGAGGAGTGCTTATTCAGCAGTGGCATCCCAGAGACATCCAAGCTAATCTCTCATATTTGAATGAAAACATAAGCATAATGCATTTCTCCCTCTAACCATAGCAGTGAGACTGCACAGAAAACCAGCCTCAAGATGGCACCTTGCAGAGGAAAGGGCAGTTCCTGCTCTGCAGAACCAGGGAGCTCACCTGCAGGGGGATGGAATGGTCAGTCTGAGCCCTGCCTTCCCCAAGGCAGGAGTACTGCAAAGTAAGTGTAAACACTCCTGATCACTGCTGGTGCTCACATCCACCTTATTTAGCTAGGAGAAGTCTACTTTATAGATCTAAACATATCAAATTGTTGAGTCATTCAGGGATAGAGGCTTATGATTGGACTGTGATCAGTTAACCAGCCCAAGGAGGAACATTACACTTCAGAAAAAAACAGAAGATAAATTGTTCTGCCTGGTAAAGAAGAGCTAGTTGTAGCTCATGCTTTCTGTACCCAGAGGCATGGCAGGGTTCTGTGTAACTACATCTCCTGGCATGATCTGAGCACACCTGCAGTAAGCCTGACACTCTTTAACAGTGTTTTAACACTGGTTACATAGATGTGGCAGAAAAGACTTCTGTTCTCATGCATGGACAAGTAACATTAACGAGGCCTGGATGTGTTGAAGTGTAAGAGCTATCTCCAGAAAACCAAGCAACACTTCCAGCAGGAGTCCTGCTTCCACACCACATCATTACCTTCAGATCCAACACAGTGCACATTCACCTCAAGCACACAGGTGGTTTGGGGCTACTCTGGGGAAACTGGAAAATAAAAAAATCAGGGGACAGAAATAACATACCAGACAACAGTGCTTCCTCCCCATCTGCCTGCACAACAAAACCAGCATAAACACAGCAGCAGGGACTGCTGCAGTATAACACCTTTGACGCTTTGCAACAGGCCTGTTGCCATAAGAGACTCGCAGCCTCCTGATGTTGTCTTCATCAGCTTCTCTTCAAGCAGGGACAGGGTAACAACCCTCCTTCTGCTACTGTAATCTGTGTGCTGGTGCCCTTGGAGAATGGTCAGGCAGGGAGGGTGTGGAGAAGTCAAAACAGCTCCCCATTCTGCACTGATAATTAAAGCTGAAGGGCACCTGGGGAAGCTGGATACCAGCCTGGGCTGTGCTCTGGACTTCACTGCCAGTTTGCTTGGAGTAGCTCAGTCTTCAAACAAGAATCTTAAGTTTTGTTGTGCAGCGTTTTGCTCTATCAGAGCCCAGTCCTCCAGTGACAAGTCTGCCACATTAGCAAGGAGGAAAGACTATTTCTGTCACACAAAGGTTGGCAGTCTGATCCAAACTGTTAGCTGCAAGCTTAAGTTTTAATTTTCTGATGAATCAGCAAAAAAGGTTATTCAGTTCTTTCACTCAATCACTTCAAACAACAGGAATAACTTTAGAATGTTTAAGCTATTTCTTCACTGCTCAAGTTTTCCACTTTGCTCCAAGAGTCTGTGGTGCTGCACATGAAGTGAGAACTGCCCTCAGGAGAGAGAGATTTGACTGAGGCTGGTGGATAATTTTGCTTTGCCAGGAAGTTCCTCTCTTCTGTTACTTTGTGTTTCTCTACCAAAGGCACTTGTCTTGCCAGACTGCACTTTTCTTCCTCTTCTGCAAGGATTTCATCTAGACACAAACGGAACATTGCTTATTTTAATTTTAGGCTTCGATGAGGAAGCCATTGGAAAAAGTTTGTTGTGGGTCACACACTGGAAGTTGACCTTGGTCCCAAAAGAGCAAGACTTCTGCTGCTGTTTCTGGAGAGAGGAAAAAACAAAAAACCAACAACAAGCAAACAAAAAAAGAAGCAACAAAAGGATTTGGGTTTTTTTTTCGTAGACTGAATTACAAACAAAGCGCTTGTGATCAGCCAAAGCCTTATCTGACCCATTCCTCTTGTTCTTGCTTAAAAAAATGACAACAGGATGGATGGAAGAGATGACAAAGTGGCTGACCGGGAGCCTTGCAGGGAGCGCCTGAAAAGCCTTGTGCATTGTCCTGCCTGATCCTTACTCGGCTGCAGCGGGCCTGCAGAGGAGAGGCCAACAGGGCAGGGCTGCCCTTGTCTGTGCTGCAGAGCAAAGGTTTGGCCCAGAGCAGCCAACTCCAGCAAAGCTTCCCTGGGAATGGGCTTCATGGCTCAGGCAGCCCCTGATGCCAGTTTGTGGCAGTGGACACTTGATGGCCCTGCGTTCCAGTGGGAGCAGAGCTGGATGGCTGCCTGAACACAGGCTGGGAATGGACACACTTTCCCCACAGAGCTGTGTTCCCACCACACCGCCGGAAACTCGGGCTAGCTCCCACCCTGCACAACGCCTGGACCTGCCACCATGAGACTGCAGCCCAGCTGTAGAGAAGAAATAGGCTGTGCTGCTACCAACTCATGTTTCACAGTGTAAAACTGAGCTCCCAGCTCACAGGCATGTCTCCTCTCTCACCAGTTTCCACATTCAGAATGAGAATGGAAAGAGAAACCATATTTTTCCAAAACGTACCTCAGTTAAAATAACATCCTATGGCAAACAGGAAAAGCAACAGGCTTCTCCAGGGCCTCCTGCCTGAACCCCTTGGTAGGAGAATATGTCCCAGCAACGGCCCCCCAGCAGACCCCCCCCCAGTCTGGCAAAGTGCTCGGAGCAACATGGCTTGTCCCAGGCACTTCTAGCCTGTGCCACCACGCTGGGCATCAGAGCATAGCAGGAGGATGGTCCCATCAAGCCTCCCAGTAAGAGAGGGGAAAGGGGCTGAGTGGGGTCGAGGCATACAGGACACTGGGCGTGCACATGTGTGTGCACACACATAAGGAAGCAGGTGGCACAAGGGATGAAGTGGAGCCAAGTCACACTGGGTAGGTGTGCTGAAACAGCTACACTTGTGACATGAGTGCAGGATGGGGAAAAGTATAAAGGGACATGGAAGCGCTCCTGTAAGGGGGTCTGACTATCGGGGGAGGGTTAAAACCAGAAACCTCTGGTACTCACCCCTTCTTCTGGTTACAAAGTTAACCCTCTCTTCTCCTGAGGCACACGAAAAGCTATGACTATTTAGGGCAAACAAATTTCCTTCAATTTGCTTGAAACTGAAGCCTGATGAGGTGTACAACACAAAGTCCATGGGACATGAATCCTAAAGTTACAGCCCACAAGCCCATGGCGAAGATGTAGTGCAACAGGGCCCACAGAAGCAGTGCTAGGGAAACAAGCTGTTAATTCTAGCACGATCCCCACAGGAGCTGCCACAGCTCAAGGAAACTGCCCTAAGAGGACAGAGCCCAGCGTCAGATAGCTGAGAGGGGCCCAGAGCACACCCTGGCCTCTGACACACAAGAAAGTAATTGAAACCAAAAACTTTCACATCATAGCACCTGCCTACCAGACCCAAAGAGCTCATATTCTGATTCCCAGCTCAGATACTGCTGTGGAAACAGAATACAAGGCAATTATAAAAACTGCCAATGAAACAAACATCCAAACAAACAAAACCAAAAGCAACAAATAGTTGACCATTATGGCTTTGGCCTGGGAGTCTCAGAAATAAAAGAAAGGTGAGAGTACTCACCATAATGTAAAGACAGTTTTGTCTCTGAAGATACCCCCCTTATTTCATGGGGAAATATTCAGTGAAATTTGGGAGAAGGAAAGAACTACAGGTTCACGTGAACACACACTGGCTCTAAGTAAAGGATGTGTACATAGCAGCAACGCATTAGCAGAAGGTACATTCATTTGTCCATGCATTTGGTCCTTCTTGCAAGGTGATAAACACTCACAGAATGAAAGTCCATGAGGAAATTCTTATTTAACAGAGGTTTTGGGTATGCTCTGTAAAGTAAAGCTCAAGATATGTACTAGATGTTTAACAACACTAATGTATGCAACTTACATATTTCACTTTTTTTAAGCAAACATATAAACCTCAATTTATCTCCTCAAACCTCAGATCTCTCTCAGAACATACTACTTTCTCACCTTCATAGCTTTTCCATTACCATGTGTTTGATTTGAAAGCCTCCCAGTAAATATATGGGAATAACAGGAAGGGAGGAAGGCAGACAAGGGATTAAGGGTAAAGAAAAAAAAATAAATAAAAGAAGAAGAATTAAAAGGAGAAAGGCATACACAAAAGATTCCTCCTAGGTCTCAAGAATCCATCTTGGCCTTTGAGCATGCCCTGAACAACCCGAGCGTAAGCCCATGCGCTCCAATGCAGAATTCTCCCATTAACAAAGGCCGCAGCTCTCCAGGCACTGCTTCACAGGAAAGGTCACAGCCAGGCCTGGGAACAGTTTAAGAAAAGAAAATACCAGCCCCGAAATTAAAATTGCTTAGTGCTTTGCCAACTGCACAAACGTGTCCTTCTTGAAACCAGTTCAACACTGAACTTCATGGAAGTACGTCTAAGTACACGAAAATAGCACTGGCCATCTGCAGCCCTGGAGTTCTCAACCACATTTGGCCACGCAGCAAGGCACAACTCCACAGCTCTTCAGCCTTCTGCCTGCAGACAGACAGCACGCTCCGACCCACAATCGCTACCAAGGCAGATAATGAAGATAATATTGCAAGGCATTTGCTTAAAGAGCTAAAGCCTGTCCAGCTGTAAGGGAGCTGCCAATGGATAACACAGAAGAGAAAGAACACTGCACTCCAGCCAGTAACAGAACCGCCTGCAGCTTACAGAGTTTTTACAGTGGTTTACGTTACAAGGGCTTGTAAAGGGTTTATTCTGTAAATCTGCTTCATAGCTGAAGAGGGACCCCACATGCAATCTTATACTTCTTTCCAGGTGAAAGACTCTGCCTTTCCATTACGTGCTTCTGTACATTACCAATGCTCTCAAAGGTTTGCTTTAATTTTTTTAATAACTAGCACTATAATTATTTTTTTAAACTATAGTACAAATACGGTGAATAGGAAATCACCCATACGCTATGCAAACCACAAACAGATTACCTGGAACACAAATGAGCAATCATAAATATAAATAAATACAGAAAACCAAGGCAAACTCCCACATCTGCTCAGCTGACACACGGAACTGACTCAAAAGCTGCGCCACCAAAGGGCTGCTGACCTGCAGGTAAGGATTGCTCTGTATTGTATATCATGGCAAAAATACTTTCCTAAAGCAACTACATTTGGTTTAACTTATGGCTGAGGAAACGTAACTATGTAGAACAGTGTAAAACATCAGAAAATCGAATTAAAAATCAAATATTACTGTTAGCAATAATATTACTATGTTACTATTAAAATAGAGTATCAAAGGGAACAATTTCTTCACTTGAGACAGATTTTACTTCTTTTAATAAGTCAGTTTTAGGACAACAAAACTACTACTCATTAAAATGCTTTATTAACATACTGTCTTGGTTTCAGCTGCAACAGAATTAATTTTTGTCCGAGTAGCTGGTAGAGTGCTGTTGTTTTGGATTTAGGATGAGAATGATGCTCATAAGACCGATGTTTCAGTTGTTGCTGAGTGGTGCTTACCCCAAGTCAAGGGCTTTCCAGCTTCCCACGCTGCCCTGCCAATGAGGAGGCTGAGGGGCATGAGAAGCCAGGAGGGGACACAGCTGGGACAGCTGAGCCCAACTGGCCCCAAGGATACTCCAGACCTCACGGCATCACGCTCAGCATGTGAACAGAGAGGAAAGCTGACCAGGGGCTGCTGCTTGGGAATGGCTGGGCATCAGTCAGCAGGCAGTGAGGAACTGGGTTTCATTTGTATCACTTGTTTTTCTCAGGTTTTATTTCTCTCTCTTGTTATTTTTCTTTTTATTACTATTTTATTTATTAAACTGTTCTTACCTCCACCTCCTTATTTTCTCACTTTTACCCTTCTGATCCTCTCCCCCATCCTACTGGGAGGGAGGGAGTGGCTGCATAGGGCTCAGTTGCTGGCTAGGGTTAAACCACGACACATACTCCTGCTGGAATAACTCAAATTTGACACAACAGCTTCTTCTAAAAGCTGGTCTGTTTAATCCTTTACACCAAATTACGAACTGACCATTCCTAATACCCTGGTCCTAACTTTTCCTCTTATGTCCACCACACCCTAATTAAGATACTATAACTGATGGAAGATAGGTAGGATCTGGGTGTGGAGAGGAAGGAAAAAGAGAGCATATTTGAGTTAGATCTGAAAATCTACACGCAAACAGCTCACAGCATTGCTCAAGTTTCAGTGTGAATATCAGGGTTTGCACAAATACCCTACACACTCTTATCTTTTAATGCTAAAAGGTTGTGGGGTTAGAATAATTTAGACCCTTGTCTGAAAAACAGAGCTAAGAAAACCCCATAGAATGAAAAATTTAATTTATCAGGAAAATTAGGCTGTTAAATTTCAAAAGTAGCACGGGGACTTCTAGACAGCAAGAAGAAATTAAACAATTACTGATGAGTTTCACAAAACAGAAATAAAATTTTTCCCTTGAGGTGTCCTCACGCTGCAACCAAAGGAACTTGCACAGCCCTTCAAAGAAGCTAACAAGAAATAAACAATCTAATCTACAGCTGCTCTTGATACCTCTTGGCTCTCTCACTTGCTTTATCCTTCAGAACACCAGAAATTAATCATACATGCCAAGAAAACATCACATATGGTCTAACTGATCATACCTTTGTCAGGAAAATTTGTCACAAAACGCTGCCAGTGCTAAACACTGTTGCACTATGTGGTATCACCTTACGTGGCACATTCACCTGACAAGTCAACGGCAGTAAGCCTTTTACTGACGTTTTTTTTGCGAAGGCAGCAGAAGCACCATGCAGGAAGGTGACACACTAAAAGCGTGGCTGTTTACGCAGCCAGACCACACTCCAGCCATGTCCCAGCAAAGACGTGGGGTGACAGGGCTCTGGCACATCTCCATGTCACATCTACTTAACCAAATTCACGTGTGCCCCTGACTCCATCCAAGGCAGTGCCCTGCACTACTCTGCTTTGGTCTAACCTGAGGACAGAAATGCTTATTTTCCTGGTTGCTGGGTCACCTGAAAATGTCCACGTGCAACACTTACTTCTCTTTTTAAAGGTTGCACAGATGGGTAGGAGAGGAAGGAAGGAGTGGAGCAAGGAGAACAGAAACTCAGGACTCAGATCTGCAGCAGGTTTGGAAACAGATGTTTTACATAGAATGAAATGAGAATTCATTCATCAATTGTAAAGAAGGCAAGATTTTCACCACAATACGGTGTACCACTGAAAGGTGTGGACAGGATTCCTCTAAGCTCAGTCACTGGCAGGAAATGCTTTTAATGCATTGAATTTACAAGCTTGGGAGTAGTTTTTGCAAATGTAAGAAATGAGAAACTCATTTACAATCATTAATTCATAGGGGTTTATGACTACTGGATGTGTTATACAAAGACAGTCAAATCTTCACACCCCCACCCAAGAATTACAAAGCCAACCAAAAGAATACAGATAGCCAGGGACAAATAACAGCACCAATAAAGAGATGTTACATCTTTACATCATGTTTTTTGTTTTAAAAAAAAAAACATTGCAAAGGTTAGATAACACAGCCAATTTGTGCCAAATTGCACAAGTCAGCTACTCCCTTCAGTTAAGAGAGGAGGAAGAATACACAATCCAGGCTAGGACATGCTGCTGCCCAGTGCAAAGCAAACGGCTGCAGGTGGATGAATGCAGTGACGGCCAGGGTGCTGCCACACTGCCAGATGACACAAGGTCCCTGTCTGCCAAAATCAACTGAGGGGCTGCAGTCCCTACACAGGCATTAATGATGCTATGTGGGGATACTGGCAGAAGGGGTGACTGTTTAGGGCTTGGGGATGAGATGCACACACAAGATAAAAAGCAGACAGTACACAAAGCAGTTACCTCACAAACCCCAAAAGCACCACCAGGACTGGCACAGGATGTTAAGAAAGCTGTAAAGGACAGCATTCGGAGTTGGAAGATGTCCAAGTCCAGTTTTTTGTTTGATCCACCCCACATTCAAGAACTCAGGAGTTTGTAAATAAAATAGCACAGCATGAAAAAAATACCTCCCTCTATCACCAATAGCAACATCTTCACTAGAATATCCTGATTTTGCCTTTTTGGATCAAAACTACTGTTAAGACGTAAAGAGTTGTTCAGACTTCTGTTCTTCCATCTACTAAATGTGGCTGCAGACAGGACATACCCATACTCTCGCCAAGGCTTGTCAGAAGCCACTGTTACTCACTGTAACTCACTGTTACTGCTGTTACACAGCAGTAGCGACCTTCACAGGACACATGGCCTTTCTCAGCCTCTCTTGCAGCGGATGCTGTTCTCACCGGCACCCTGAGGAGCAGTCCAAGTAGAAACATGTCTCACCCAGGCCACTGTACTCTCACAACAAATGTGAGAAATAAAGGGCTGGAAGGAACAGCAGTAAGTAACCGAGACCCTCCAGAAGTTACTGCCACATTTATTGATTCCTCTTTAATCTGAGCCACACCAGAGGAAACATGCACAGAGTGCCATCACGTACAATGCTCAGTTACTCGCTTACTACCTTCTGTGACAGGAATGCTATTTTTAGTGTCATTCAACTATTCATCCTATATTCTATGCAGCTATAACAAACAAGAATTACCACCCAATAAGCTATTTTTAAGGGCTGAAATAGTACACTGTATTTTGCATACTTTTATTCTCTAAAGTATTAAAATCCAGACACTGCCTTATGACAAATGTTATAAGAACAGAAAAATAACAAAATTTTAGTCTCTTGGCAAACTTGCAGGTCAAACGTACCAACATATCTCCACAGTCACTGCAAAAAATGCCTTCCAAAAAAGAACAGCAATTACAACCATGCCCCCAGAACATCTCTGCCCCACACAAACCCCACACCCGCTGCCAGGTCAGTGCCCTTGTGGAGATGCAGCCCTGAGCACACACTGCTGAGAACTGGCCAGGGGCAGAGGACTTTCCTTCAGACAGTCCCTGCCTGGCCTTGCCAGCTCTGACCCCCCAGCATCCCATTGAACACCTTCAGGGAGCAACGCTGAAACGGAGATGCAGGATCCCACCGCTGGCACCTCACAGCTAGCAGGCCCTGCTTATATTTCCCTATGCTGGTCCAGCTCCTAATGAACAAGAGAGCCTGCCCATCCTTTCGAGCCCTAGAGAGCCTCAGCACATCCTGCCCTGTTGGTTTCCAGCTGGTGTCCAGCCACACACTCTGCTCAGCTCCAGAGACTGGGCAGGCAGCTTGCTCCATGGTAGCCAGGGACACACATCCAAACTGGGGGCTGCTTTCCAAGTGGATTATACCAGCAATGCCGGGACTGCAAGTTCAGATCACTACCAATATTCCAACCACAAAAAATCACAAAAAAAAAATAAATTAAAAAAAACCCAAAACAATTCTTCTTTCAGCACAACTCAACACAATTCACAACTGCTGTGGTTTGTGTAGGGCACTTCCTCTTTCTCTAGATTTCTTTGAACATCAGACATTACCTTTGATGTGCTCTTCCCTGATAAACTCCAGCTTCCAGTTCAGAAAAGATTTCTGGGGACAATGACTGATGTCAACAATTCCTGAACCAGTAACTGCATTGCATATTTATTCATCAAGCAGCTGTATTAACTTCAATAAATAGCCAAAATAAGCACTAGGTTCTACAGAACCTTCTTTACAGTTGGGGTAAGAAAAAAAAGAAGAATCTTGTAAGTATTATTCTTCTGATCAGTAAAGCAGCTGTGAACCTTGAAATTTGGCAACCAAATTACAGAAGTGAAGAAGTACCTTAATGATAGTGG
The DNA here is from genome assembly GCA_024733675.1 of Psilopsiagon aymara. Classification (NCBI taxonomy): domain Eukaryota; kingdom Metazoa; phylum Chordata; class Aves; order Psittaciformes; family Psittacidae; genus Psilopsiagon; species Psilopsiagon aymara. The sequence continues at coordinate 7,891 of JANRGW010009020.1, read as the reverse complement.
AAGGGTAACAAATGATAGTGTAAGAGTTTGACTACAGAAGAGCTAAGCATTTTTAATGGCTTATGCAACTTCTCTTCTGTGTATTTTGCCAAGACAACATGATTTGCAAACTGACAAAGTTCAAAACTTTAATATGTTATACCATCTCAATCTTATTCATTTGGTGAACCAAGTTTGCTGGGTTTGCACAACTAGTTGACATTATTATATAGAATAAATGTATCTTACACTAGACTGAGCATCTGAACATGAAATGATGCTCAGGCATGGAAGGCTATTCTCACATACAAATCAAAAATTGCTGGGTGCTAATACACGCCCTCTAACACACACGGGCAAACAGCATCAGTTACATAGCAGTTAAACAACAGCAATGTTTAAAGAATTGGAGAAAACAAAAAAAGGATCCTGAAGGCTAGTCATCATCTCAAATAGCATTTGGACAAAAAGGTTCTAAATTGACCCACTGAATAACACAGAATCATAGACTCACACAACACTTACGACTGGAAAGGACCGTAAGATCATCAAGTTCCAAGCCCCTGCCAAACACCAAATAAGGAGTATTCTCAGTTTCCAGATAAACCCCAACTTGAAACAAAGGCTGAGTATCTACGCTCATTTCAAGCTGCATACCACCTAGTGGAGGCCCTGCAAGTTCTCATGAGAGAAGATGTTCTTGTTATGGAGGTTTAAGGGCAGCTTGAACAGGAATGCAACCAGAACAAGCATGAAAGGACAGCTCCTCTATGAAGTGGAAGCATGCTTTCTGCCAGCTACATGCAACTCATCTGTGTGATGACGAGCCAGCAGGTCACGACCCTGCTAGACTGATTCTTTACCAGAGCACAGGAGCTAGACCTCGTGGTACCACATTGTCACAGCTCTTTCAGAAAGAGCTGATCATGTGACTATGTGACAAAAAGATCAGATAAAATTGATGCTGAACACAAATGATGTGATGCATGGCAGGGGGGATACCTTATCCAAGCAGTGATGAATGCAGTAGGCTGAACATGGTCAGATTGAAGACAACTGCTCTGTGACTCAATCCTTAACCAATTTTGATGTCTGCCTGCAGTACAAATCTTCAGATGGCCTAAAAGGGCATGGCACTATGGAAACCCCACAATGCTGCAGAATTACACTGTCCTGTGTTATGATACAAAACAACTGTATTTTCCTGTCTCTCACGTAGGCCTCCCAGCACAAGCAGCAGCCCTGTGCTCAAGAATGGAAGGCACTCTAAGCCCTTAACAAAGAGCACCACAACAGTCAAATCAAGAGAGGTAAGGACATGTCATTGACATTGAAAGATTTACAGCGTCTAGCTTGGACCTTGCCCTCCTTCTCAATCACAGCTAGTTGATAAATCTGCTGGTATCAAATATCTAGTGTGTCTTCCATGCTGCATAAACACAATATACCTTACAAAGTTTTAATGTCCACATCTCTGATTACGCACTTTTGAAATATTCCTTTGTTGTACAACGCCTCAGCACAAGAAATACTTCATGAACCTCCAAAGCCATTTAATATCTGCTACTAAGTCCAAGCGTAGAAAGACCCACCTCCAGGTACTTCACTTTAGGAAACCCTACAGAGCAGGAACAAGTTCTAAAAACATGATATGCCGAGAAAGGGTCCTGCCTAGACAGCCTGACAGGAGGATGAGAACATGTACAGAGCAGACAGCACTGGGAAGAGAACAGTTTTTAAATACACATTGTTACCATCTCAAATAAAAATGCCATTTGCTATTAGTACTTTTCTAGGACATACTTCTAGTTTTAGCAGTATCACTCCAAGCCTCCTAATTCTAATGCGCCTTCATATAGTAGTTATAACACCTGCTCTCCTCACCGTCTTTTTCCTTTAAAAACCCAACCAAACAAAACCAAATGCCTTGATGACATAAAGATGGGATAGCAGGTCCTCATATAGGAGAACTACCAGAAAGAGATTAAATGCAGCCCTTGAGCATGATCACAGGTCATGGCTGCTCCACTGCTCCACATATCCATGCAAGTTTCAGAACAGTATCTAAGACGGGCAGCTTTTACAGTGTCTGCAAAAGAGATACAGAAAACAGTACACCAAAAGAAACAATTTCACCTATTGAAAAGAAAATTTCTGTTTCTAGTTATTACAAGATTGCATTCAGGTTCCAATCTGCTGCACAGAGGCATCAGATATGGACTCTGAATTGTGGCAATAAGGAAATTCTTTATTTTATAAAAGATGAGGTGGTTGGGGTCTTTTTCCCAGCTCCACAGCACTTCTTTTCCAGTTGCCTAGATTTTCATTTGCCAAATACAGCAGCATTATATCTATATCTGTTCTGTCTTCGCCACAGAGGATAATCCACCCCTGTAAACATTCTGTCAAAGAAAAGCAGACAGCAGATGTGATTTCTTCATGGAGACCCTCTAAAATTTAAATCTGAATGACTGGAGAGGACAGCTGTAGCTTGTATGTTATGCTAACACACAGGCACACACCTGTGTGTCCTGCTACTAAAAGTTTAAAAAAAACTGTGCTAGCGGCACACACAGGTTTCTTTGAAATCAACATTAGAAAATAATGGCATACACTGCATACTTCCACACTTGATGAACAAAAAAGTGTTTTTATGCCTGTATACAAAACAGAACGGGGAATATTCATATCCCTCACATGCTTCCTGGTAAACCACTGTTAAAAATACATACTGGTCCTTAAGGGTTAATGAGGCGTATTTAGAGTCTCATTTTAAAGACTGACTGTGGCTCGGTCCCCCTCCTAAGTTCACAGCCCGCAGGCATACACACAGAGGAAAGGGACAGCACAGGGCTTGAAGACAGGGGATTAAAGTCAAACAGAGAAGCAACTGGATTCTCTGTTCAGAACAGCAGCACGCCCTTAAACATCAGCAAAAAGGGAGATGGCACCACTTGGAAAATACAAACTATGCACCCCTGCTGGAAATTATACGCTGTGGAAATGTAGTAATTTCTGGGGAGTATGGCAAGTTTATTCTGAAGTGAGAGTAGAAATTTCATACTAATTAATGGAATGCATAGCACCACTTTTTCTTACAGAGATAATCTTTCTCTGCTTCTAGGAGCAAAGATACTGTAAGATGGTCAACACCAGCACAAACTCCTTGGGAAACAACTGCAGTCACAGCACAGTAATAACCAAGACAGTCATTCCTCTGGTCTACTGCTTAATTTTCATAGTAGGACTCTCGCTGAACAGTGTGGCAGCATGGATCTTTCTCTATGTTTCTAGCAAAAAGAGTTTTATTGTCTATCTCAAAAACATTGTTGTTGCCGACCTCCTAATGAGCTTGACATTTCCTTTCAAAATTCTTGCTGATTCAGAAATTGCACCCCCACAGCTCAACATGTTTGTGTGCAGATACTCTGCTGTTGTTTTTTACACAAACATGTATATTGGGATAACATTTTTTGGCCTCATTGGTTTCGACAGATACTACAAAATTGTAAAGCCTTTATTCAGCTCCTTTGTTCACACAGTTAACTACAGTAAGGTGGTCTCTATAATCATATGGTTATTGTTAATGCTTATATCACTTCCAAATATGATTTTAACTAATGAAATCACTAAAGAAAATTATTCCAGAAAATGTATAGGTCTTAAAAGCGAGCTTGGCAGACAGTGGCACAAAGCATCAAGTTATATTTGCACTGTAATTTTCTGGATTGTTTTTCTTCTGCTAATAATTTTTTACACTTCTATATCAAAAAAAATATATAGCTCTTATAAAAAATTCAGAAGGAACTCAGATGTGACCAAGAGAAAAACCAGTCGTAATATATTCAGTATCATGTTTGTATTTGTCATCTGCTTTGTACCCTATCACCTCTGCAGAATACCATATACTTTAAGTCAAACTAGCTCACAATTCAACTGCCAGTCAAAAAAACATCTGTTTTATGCAAAGGAATTTACTCTTATACTGTCTGCTGCAAATGTGTGCCTTGATCCCATTATTTATTTTTTCCTCTGCCTACCCTTTAAAGAAAAGCTGTATCAAAAACTGCCCCTCAAGCTAAAAACTTCAAGTGAGGTTGAAATCTCTAAAGGCAAAAGATCAAATACACTTCGGGATAGTATAAACATCATGTAGGCTCAGATCATTAAAATAATGCATGTTTTAGAAAGTTATTTAAGAGTTCAAATGTCTCAAAGAAACTGAACAGATAAGGACCTGCAACAAACAGAAACAAGGTTTCCGAATAAAACGCCAAATGGTTTCTCTCTGTATAAAAAACATTACTGCACGTTGCAAATATATTCACTACATGGTATTTTAGCTAATGCTACAACTGCATTATGGTGTGATATGACCTATCTGGATCTCAAATTAAAAGAGGAGTAACTGAACCACAGTCTGGAGCTCCAGGCCACAGTTCACTTGAAGGATTCTCCAATAGACCCAGTAATCAAACTGCCCTGTGGTTGTTTATCAAGAAGCCAGGTATGACACTCATGACCATCAGCAGACCAGCCTGAAAGGACCAGGAATAGCTGATTGCTCCATCTCACCTGGCACAGACTCTGCACCAACCCATAGAAGAGGACTGAGACCCTGAGGGGAAGCACTCTCCTGTATTTACCAGGTCACAAAACAAATGGCTGAAGTCAATATGCAGTTTATGGAAGGGCTTAATTTCAACAACTGGGGGAAAAAAGAGGGGAAGTAAAAAAACACACACCAAATTCTCAAAGATCTGCACAAAGCCTAAAAAAAACTTGGTAAAATTAAAGTAGATATACATATATATAGGTTTATATATAGGTTTTTTTAAGGGAAACTTTCTATAAAATTAAAACATGACTGATTGTCACCCTTGGGCACTGAATGTCACAGCATTTCTATAAAGTGTGATACTGAATATGAGCAAGTGTTTAAAGAGAAGCCTCCTATAAACTAAATACTGTTACGCTGTACCATATTCCTAAGGACTTTTCTGAAATAACACAGCATACAACAAAAATGTCCATAAAAAACTGACTGAGATTTCAGTAATTACCTTGCTGCTGCTGCAGGAGGAGGCAAGGAGACTCAAAGCCCACATGCACAGCTGCCTAGAAACTCTGGAATATATTTATACCCAGAAAGAATGATTTGTTCATTTTCTCATGCTTTTGGCTTGATGATAAACCATTTCTCGCTGTACAAAGGTAACAGCTGAGCACCACCACCCTCTCTATGTACATATAATCTCTTTTTTAACTGTATTTTTCAGTTCAGCTACATTATTTTTTTTTTTTAATTGATTTTATCCCTGTACAGAGAAAACACACTAGTGCATAAAGTACCTACAAAAGCTTTCAGGCTGTGGCTCTGGAAGCTGAATACTTTCATTTTATTTAAGAAAGAAGACACAGGAACAGAAAACAGAGATAATATGTGCTTCACCTTTCTGCCACTGTGTTTCATTTTAGTCCTAACAGATAATGCCTCAGGGTGAAAGATCTTTAAACATGCGGTGTTTGAACCTTCTCTAAGACTATGTGTAACTTCACTTAGTCTGAGACCACCAACCTCCAGTAATGGAATTCTATCATCACACTGGATTACATTCCAACCAAAGGACTGGACAGCTCTGTGGGGCTTAAACACACCTTTGCAGAACGTATTTACCTCCATTTATTTCCTGCTTGCTGAAAAGTGGTTCCACCCCAGACCCAAAGCACCACCACCTGACACCAGGGTTCACCTGACCACAGGGCTGGGGGATCCTAGGCCCGAGCCAGCCCGTAGGGACTGCAGGAGAAGGGTGTTGTCTGTTGTGCTTTTTAAAGAAAATACATTAAAGATTATTTATACGGTGCTTTCAGAGCTCCCCAACACTTGTCAAACTGAGACTTTGCAGGCTCTTCCCTCCAAGAAAGGGAAATAGCCTATTGGGGAAGGGAATCTGTTGCTTTGTGGGAGATCGTCATTTATGGCAAAAACATTTAGTTCCTTACACGGCATGGCTTGGTATTTGCCTACATAAATCTAAGTAATTGCAGCTGTGAAAGCACATGAAAACACTTCCACAATGTATATTTGTATGACTTTTTAATTACTTTGCAAGCTTTGAAAACAATATTTACATTTTAAAATTGCTTCCTCGTTCCACCAGATTACTGATACTAGAATGCCAAAATCCTACATGCAGGCACCCAGAGGTAAGGATGCTGACCAGCGCTGTTTTTCAGAAGTGACACTAAATTTCTAGCTTTGGCTCACTTTGAAAAGATCTTCCTCCAATAGCTTCACTGGTCAGAAAACACTTCTGTGACCCCAGTCCTACTGCAATCTGCCACCCTGTGTGTGACAAGTTTCAAACAACACCGTTATCAAATCAAACATCTGCTTCATTTCCCCAATCTCGCTCTTACTTTTGCACCCCAGTTCATATAGCAAAATAACAGGAACAGGGCTTTTTCTGCAGGTAAGTTAATTCTCCCACACCTTTTCCAGCACATCATATCTCAGATAAATCTCACCAGCTCCTCAGACACTCAGAAATCCAATTGTTGCACTAAGCTCTTGCGTTGTCAACCTACCACCTGGAGGAACTTCCCTAAAAGCCTTGCAATGAAAGTTATGGGTGACCCACAGCTAAACAAGGTTCCCTTTCAACAACAACCCAGTACTCAGATGCAGCTCATCCTCCTGACTTACTCTTGACTCCATGACACCACTGGAACAAGAAGCTGGGTTCGATCTGTTCATTCTTTGGAAAATGAAGTTTTTCTGCTGGACCTGGAATCTCTTGCAAAGGCATGATGCTGCTGGGAAGAATCAGCCTGCACAACAGGTTACAGAGACATCAAACACACACATTTGCACAGAAGTTGTCAGGCTTACACACTTCAGCATCTCTCCCGAAGCCTGATAGTGTTTCTGGTCATCCCTTTGTAAGGAGACATCATTCTACTGTTCAAAACCTTGACAGAGCAGCCAGGTAGGGTGGCATAAATTTGCTTCAAAAAGCTCATGAAGGTCTCATATTTTAAACTAGGTATCACCTCATAAACCTGTCCTATTCTTTAGCAATAGTTACCACTCAGCCCCTTACCTAGAAGCCAGCTCAGAATAACACTGCAAAAACATCAACGCTGCAGTTACTGTGCCATGGGTTATTTAAGTTAGTATCACAGTGTAAGGCTGCAAAATGAACCATTTTCTGTGCCACTGATACAGCATAGTAACTTTGCAATAAAAGAGCTAAACCTAGCAAATGGAAAACCTACCTCCAAACACTGTTTTTTCAGAACAGAAAGCTCACTCCACAACCGCCTCAACATACAAAAATATCCTGGTTGTGCAGAAATTGGCAATAAGACTTCTAACACAGTTTAATTTTGCAGGATGTCATCCCCAAAAGTGGTCTCTGTTATAAAAAAAAATAACAACCCAACTTACTGAAGCAGGGGCAGATGCCACTTTACCTCACAAGGCCACACAGTCACAACCAGCAGGTACAATGGGAGAGCACCCCCTGTACTTGCTAACTTTAGTACAGAAGGGACAGGAGGGCTAGTTTCTCTCTGCTAACACCCTCACACATGTTCTCCCATCTCAACCTGATAAGTCCTTTATTATTTTTATGAGCAGTCTTCATTAGGATGTCTAATAATCATCACTTCAGGGCACTGCTTATCTGTAAAACAATTCAATTGTTCAAGCAATTAAACTAGGTATTGATAACTGATGGAGGGAAACAGGGCAGGCTAAGGAGCTAGTTGCTATCTGACAGCAGGCAGTGTGCACAGCTGGCTGCTGATGACACTGATTCCCAAGACCTGGCTGTCTACCTATAGTACCTGGAATTCATACAGGGTTGTGCGCAGAGCAGATTCCCCCCCCCCCCCCCACCGGCCC
>JANRGW010009019.1:1648-16001 GCA_024733675.1 Psilopsiagon aymara | reverse complement strand
ATTCTCTTCCCTTGTATTTCTCTTGTCATTATTATTACTAGTAGTAGCAGTAGTGGTTTGTGTTATACCTTAGTTACCAAACTGTTCTTATCTCAACCTGAGGGAGTTGCATTCTTTCGATTCTCCATGTAGCAAACTGCATGGCTGATTTACGGCCTAAACCACAAGAACCAAGGCAAAAGAAAGTTGGAAATGCCTTCATAAGGTGATTTGTTTAACTTCTAAAAATCCATCCCCCCAAATATTAAAGCTTAAAAATCCTAAGCATATGTACAGAGCTCATTTCACATAATTAGTTACATTCAAAACAGATTTGTGATCCATATGTTTGAGTTGCAGTAAAACAGGGATCCTACATGTTACTTATTTGAAGGGACAAAACAAAGTCGTGTGACTTCAGTACAAAATAGGGAAGTGGAGACTGTACGTCTCAGCTCTTCCACTCTGCTTTCTGAGAGTTCAGCTTTTTAGTATTAGTGCCCAAAGCTTCCATTCTGTGAAAAAAGCCCTTTCCAAATTATTTCTGCAACTACATACAGAAAAGTGACAGATAAGAAAGCAAGCGAGTTCAGGAGAAATCACAGAAGTAAAACCAAAAGTAATTCTTAAGAAATACATGAATTTCGAAAGATCTCCAAAATTCACAGGAGCATGACTAAACAAGGCACATGCTGCCAACAAGTCACTCTTTATAATCCAGTGTAACCCTGAATCATTTATCCCCCTTCTACTTCTATAACTTCCCTTTTTGCAGACAGTAAACATACTATAAATAATGAAAGAATAAAACAAGGATAACAAAAAAAAAAAACCACCACAATCTTGCTGCTCTAGTAAACTACAGCTGTAGAGCACAGCCACACAGTCTTAACAAAGGAGCTCTGCTTAATACTTCAGAAGAAGTAAAAGAAACTAAAGGTTCCTGTCAACATGCCTAAGGGGGAAAAAAACCTGTCTACCATCCTATCTGGCCATCAGCTCAACTCTGGATCTGCGCAATAATTAGTTTTAAAAGCTACATAAGGACAGTGTATTGTCCAGGGACCAAAGTGTACGGGCCTGCTCTTTGGATGAAATATTCCTGGGACTAAGAATAAGCGTGACCTTCGTTTCCGATTTGTGCTGCTGACTCACAGAAAGAACATAGACAAGTAACTTAATTTTGCAATGCTTTAGTGTTCTTTATCTGTAAGTCGGGGGGACGGGTAAGATTGCCTTAAATATGGCAAGGTTCAGCCAATAATTACAATCATCATATTCTAAACAAGAAAAAGAAGTGCAAAATGTTAAGAAACCAGCCATTTCTACTATTACTTATCCTTGAATCCTCAGGGAACTAAGCTTATATCATGAGCAGGAAAGCACTACCCTCCCATGAATGTGCCTCCATCAGCTTTTTTATGACAAATAGGAGCATTGCCTTTTACACTGATACATCATCTCCCACAATCAGCCTGATTCCTTCTGTTCTCATATTTCAAAGACAAGAAGAGAATCGAAATGGAAGAAGGAATTGCTTAAAAAATACAGAACTTCACTGCACCTTTCAAAATTGCTTCTATCATAGGTATCTGCTACCCTATTTAAGCAAAAATAAGGAAAGACAATAATACACAATAGCTTAGACAAGAAAAGGAATATACATACAAAAGAAGATGGCCAAGGTTTCTCCAAACCTAACACACCCTACTAAACAATAAATCTGTCTCCTTACTACTTCCTCCAACCCTTCATTTATGAAATGGCTTGTCATTGTGCCTACCAAGATCTCTTAAGTACTATCCAAGGATTATATTAGGGTTTTGATAACAAATACTCCACACAGCAGCAATTAAGACCAGCTCTTGTCATCTGGGCCTTTACAGGCCTCTTGAGCAATGCACTACTCCCACTTCTGCCCCAAGGATAGTTAATTCAACACAGATCAATGCCCTGAGGTACTCTGAAAGCAATTTAACCTCTTTTCTCACTCATACTCAGGTCCACAAGTTAATATACCCATGAAATGAAAAGACAGTGTACACAGGAGTTGAAGTAACAAAGGAAATACAGTCTGGATAAGTACAATGTGAGTTGTCAAAAATGAAGACAGGTGCTTTGTCAAGCTGAAAACTGAATACTTCTCACCATAGTTATAAATTATGCCAAAGGACAGAGGTAACAACAAAAAATTAGCAACTTCTCAAGAATGCTACTCTCAGAAAGGAAATTGAATCAAACCTATCTAGGACACTGTAAGCAGCAACAAAAACAAGCTAACAGATATATTGATTTCACTATCAAGCTTCTCATTAAGCTACTATATTATCCCTGCAAAACACATTATTCAACATACTTAATCCCACATATAGAGAAATCTTTAAAAAAGGAGCTAGACACTAGTTTAATTTTGATACTTTTTAACAGTAATTTGGTTATTAATTATGGTTTTACTCACATTATTTAAGTACTGTTCTGCTTCCTCCATCAACCTGCATATGCCTTTGTCTACCAAGATCCAACATAATTAACTGAACACTAACTAAAGTGTAAAACCAAGTATCTGCATCTATAAATTAAAGTGAAGTTACCACAGAAACCCCCAGAAACAAGGATAACACCCAGTTTTGAGAAGTTGAACTAAGTCACTGAATACCCGAAGAAAGCCATTAGAAAAATGCAATAAGCATGCTTTCATCCATCTTCCAAAGCTTTCTTCAAGCAGAAGGAATAACCAGAAGAATCGTGAGTCAAAATAAGCAGCTTGTTAAAGGCAGAGATGTGGGCAGTGGAATTTTTTAGTACCTGATTAGGACAGTAAACATCTTGGATTTCATTGAAAAGTGAGATGACTACTATAATTCATACTACCCATGTGCTAGAAGCATAACTGATAGCATCAGCAGGTGCTAACATTTCCCCATATCATCATCACCCTCATAATCCGTGTGAGGATTAAGTGGTTTGGAGATTATCCACACCAAGGTTAAAGCACACCCATGTCAGCCCAAGCCAAGCTGCATACAAAAAGGGACATTGTGGAGCTGTTTATGAGGAGCAACTCGAGTGACTCTAGAAAGGATACAAGGCTGAGTCTGGAACAAATCCTGCTAGGGCCAACGGCAGCAGCCCAAAGACCAGTGACAGCAAGAGGAGGTACTGACATGACTAAATGCTTTATCTCCTTGACAGCTATCTACCATGAACTAAGGAAAGTGGTTTAGTTCTGTGTTGTGCGTCATCTACTTTGTTGTCACAGAGCACCAGGAAACTCTCTGGTTCTGAGGTGCTAACACCAACAACGCATATGTGCCACATAACACCCTCAGTAGAGCTGTCAGTAACCACATTGGGCCATTACCTGAGCAGCAGAAAATTGACCATGACTCACTTGCTGGGGTTGCCGTGTGCTGTTTTCTTACACAGAAATAGGACAGAACATATATTGCAGGCTTTTTCTTTCAGAATTATTTATTCGGACTAACAAAAATCAAGTTTTGGTATTTAACAGGAAATGACCTTTGGATTGTGTGTGCCTCTCAGTACTCACTTGAAAACTTACAGAAGACTAAGATCTTCAGCTCCTACGGTGAACCAAAGAGCTTATGAAACATTCACAGACAACAGCTCCACCCAAGTTAGCCTGCAGCTGTGAGGACAGCTCTAATTCTGAAGCAGTGACCTCTCAAAACCAGACAGGATAGGGTAAGAAAATTCTTCTATATAAAGCCCACAACCAACTAGGTGAGGAAGAAAAGCTGTTTGACTCAAGAAGGTAGAGGCTATAAAAGGGATACAGAAAGAAATAGATGGCAACATTGAGCTCAACGATATTTGAATTTAGAGGTATGATAACACACAGCAGCATAGGAAAGCCCATGAGAGAATGTCATAAGTTTAGAAAAGAATTACAACAGCATGAGCAAAAACAAAGAGGAAAAACAAAACTGTAAGGAGAAGCGTTAAACATGAGGAACAAAATAACATTTTAATATTGCTTCCTAAGTGAGCATCTACCAGGCAACAGTTCCATGGAATAAGGAAATGTCTTACCATATTTAAAGACTACCAAAACATACGAATACAAAAAGGACCACAGTCACACAAACAATCTTATTTATGGCAATCCTCTTGAGATCTTACCTCTTCAATTTTAAAACACTAATTTAATTGCAGGGAGGGGGACTGAGAGAAAAAGCTACCATTTTTGCCCAAGAACTCAGCTTTTTCTGCCTCAGATTTTACTTTTTGAACCTCTTGTACATCATTACTTCTACGTATTTGTTTTGTGCCTGTGGTAGGAGCCTCTCATCAAAAGCAGAGCTCATTGTTTTATGAACACCAACCCTTTTAATCCCATGTATTTTCCTGTTAAGAGCATATATGTTAAGTAAGTACAGGAACCTTCCAACTCTGTACCTTCACAGATATATTTTTCCACAGACCATAATAATATGTGAAAGTAAGAATTTTTAAGCACTGAAATAACACACCATATAGGCAGCTACTTTCATTAAAGCCTTCTAAGAACTGTCATTAAAGCATTCAAAGGGTTGTTTTTCGCATGGTCTCAACCACATATTTACTGAAATGAAAGTCCAAAGGAGAGCTGAACAACCCACCAAAACATAATAATCAGGCTTCAAAGCCACATCTCTACTGGAGTTTCTTAGAGCTATTGAATTCCTATCAAACATATAATAAAAATTCACATTTCCTCAGATGCACTTTAATCAAACCCACCTGAAAGCATTTGCTGGAAATGATTTAAACATTGCTTAGATCTGAGATGCAGCTTGTCTGCAATACTCAATTAAAAATCCATGATTCACACCTAAACAGTCTCATAAATGCATATGGCACAGAAAAATAGAAAGTACGACCAAAAGCAGAAAAGGTCATTATGCTGCCATACAGAATCACAGTTCCCTCTTATCAAACCAGGTAAGTAAGAACACATATGTGAAATCCAGATACAAGATACATGAACAGACAGTTTAATGCAGGTGAGAAATGGCTCCAAAATAGGGGGGCTCTAAGTATGCTGGCACTCTTGACCTTGAATGACCCACGGAGGAAAACTGGACTACAAGTTGCAAAATGCATAAGGAACACCAATAGGGACTGACATTAACTAGACCATTTCATTAACCTGACAGGAGGCAAGCTCAAAAAAACTCTGATCCACAGAAATTGTTGCCTAAGGATACTGCTAATGCAAGTTTGAATAGGTTTTAAAGGTAAACGACAAAAACACCATGGAGAGCAGCTTCAGTGAAGGTTACTACAGTAACAAAGCACAACAGGCTCAGGAAATCCCCAAGCTAAAAATGGCTAAATACAGAAGTCAGGGGGAATGGACTATATTATGCGTATTTGCGCCATTTGTTCTTTCTTAGGTATCTGCTTACACTCACCATGGAAAACAAGAATAGCCATACCGATTCAGATTAAATAACTACCCCAAGAACTTAAGATACAGTACACAGGAGCCTATGGTACCCTATGTTCCTAAGTTTACTTACTTCACTTTTCATACAATTTGACTGAACAAAACTTGATACCTTGTAACTTAAAAATTGATTTTGGAAGCCTTGGTGAAGGAAGGCATCCTGCAACATGACAAGCATTCTTTTTCACCCCATAATTGGGACTGAATAGTGGAAGTTGCCCAAACACAGACTGTATCATGAGCATGGCTGTGTGTTTCACCAGGAGGGTGGCCTGGCAACAGCAAAGTGCAGGCTACAGTGCATCAGTGCAGTAGGCAAACATTAAGAAAATTACCAGGGTCATGCAAAAGTAGAGCACTAGGCTGTGCTTCAAAATAATGCATGTAATGAGAACCTAGAAGGGTACTTAACACTACTCCTCCAGTGTCAGCAAGAGAGCTGCCAGTGAAGTCAAATCACAGATGTCTTCCAAGATAATTAACTTTAGTGGTGAGAGCCAAGTCAGATAGTGCGCCTAAAATTAGACCGAGGCTCCTAGAGGGCAGGAGTCCAAAGAAGATGAGAAGAAGTTACTATACCACAGTTGGAGTGGAAGCCTCTAAATTCTGAGAGGCAACATGAAAATCTGTACATTTTACTCACTGCTAAATCTCCTCACATACAGGCTATTAAAACAAAGCACACGAACACAATCACAACTGGAAATGAAACAGAATACAGTTCCTTCTAGTAAAAATATTTTTTAAGGCATGAAGGTTTCTAGAGTCACACCCAACTTTTATCCTCCTGGAACTAAACACTTGCACAGTTATGCTTAGCAGTGCAGTTTACTTTGCTCTTTACAAAAGTAAAGACCTCCTGTGATTATGGATTCCTGGAATGATCAACCGGCCGCTTAAAGACAAAAACACACTGAGAAACAGGAATTTGAAACTAAAAAAAGTAGTTAGCTTCTCTGGAACACCAAAGCATTCCAGTTCTTGCTGCGAAAGCAAAGTAACAGAAAATGACAGACACAGAATTAAATATTAAGTTGAAACAAACCAAACAAAAATCTCGGGATACTAAGAAATACAGCTGTAAGTTTCTAATCACTTTTTTCATGAATCATCATATAAGTGACTGCATTACATATTCTGGCAAAAACTCATGTGAAAATACTTCTATAGAGATGACACGAAACTGTATATAGTATCTTTAGTTTCCTTTAGTTTGCGGAGCCAATGTTTCAAATACTCTAATTATCTGAATGCTATAGCTATATTGGAAAAAAGCTTCCATTCTGACAAAAATGCCAGGCTCAAAAGTTCACAGCCAAACATGGATTCCCGATTACGGTTTTCAGACTGTCATCTTGGGGTAGGAAAGGAGCATTCATTACCCAAGAGTACCATATATTTAATAGCTCCTGTATCCTACGAAAATAAGATTGTTTAGACCCGAAGTGTGGGGAAACAGAACTAAGAGTTCATTCCTTCCACTCTGGGAACCTGATGGTAGCACCAGCCACCACAGCAGACATCCTACTGAGATCTGGCACACTACAAAATACCTGTGACAGAAACCTCCACCTGTTGGGGAGTATTTGGTGTTGGAAACCCACTTTCAAGTCATACTAGCAGTTTTATCACCTTGTATAAACTACTTCTGGCATGAGCTGGCTGACATTAATACAGTTGCTGGCTTAAGTCATGCCTGAGAGTTACTATAACAAACACTTGTGATCAATAGCTATCATTTGAAGTTATAATCAAACAAATTACAAAGCCTTTTTATGCTAAGAAGACTGAAAGAAATCATTAACAAAATATGAACTATTACAGCTGTCTACAACAGTCCTATAATGAAGAAGCTTGTGCAGCCAACTTCAACAACATCTCAATCTGTATCAGCAAAAAGAGAGTGTCCTAGTGAGTTTTCATACCCCAACTCCCTGCACAGCCCACCCTGTCCCTGGCCAGCTTCCCAGAAATAAGCACGGCCTTGTACAACAGTTCCTACCAGAAGTCCCATAGTACTTAATCACTCCTCCTATTCCCTAATAGCTGAAAGGGAATTTTTCATCTGGCTCCCAGAAGAAAGAGAGGAAAGAGGGTGGCAGGCAGACAGCAAAGGGGGAACAGAGGAAGTAAAGGCCAAATAATTTTCCTGGGGCTTCTTAATTTCCACCCACCAAACCACATTCCAGAGCTCCACAAGGGAGAGCCCCCTCTTTAGTATGTAAGATAAAATACTAGCCAGCATAGAGCCTTCTCTTCCACAGAAAAGACTGAAGCAAACCATGAAATATGCAGCATAGTGCACTCACAGGCTCTCATTCCAGTCTAAATCCTATCAGATCACAGTAAACATTTGGGAAGGAAGAGAACCATACTTCATGTGAATATCCTGAAGACATAAAATTACCAAATACTTCTCCATAAAGCCTGAGGATTAGAAAGCCTAGCTGGTATGTCATAGTGGCTCACTGCTTAACCCCAGAGTATTTGAAGATTATCCACCCAGAAAAAACCATAGCTTTCAGCATGAGCTACATTAGATAAAAGGTAAGGAGATCTAGAGAAAGTATTGTGAGAAATATGGGGAAGAAGAATTGAGAGACATTATTGTTTTAAGAGGTAGGGAGTAAAGAAGTATACTCTAAAAACCCCTGAAAGCTCAAAAATGAGTGAAGGATAAAAAGGAAGAAATTTGAAGTGGAAAATATACGCTCCTGGTTCTTCCTTTTGAACTTCAGAGTTGACATTTTCCTCTAAGTTAAGTCAACTTAATTACACATATGATTCAGAAGCGACTCACTTGCTCGTAACAGAAGATACATGACTAACAAAGCAAGTTAAGTTTTGAATTCAATAGCTAAGATAGACCTCTATTCTCAAAACATTTATTTCAATTAAAGCATCCAGGTATGTGAAGAATAACTCCCAATTTCATTTTTCCATTTCTGGGCCCTTACACAGTCCCTGGCTGCAAGCAGTCCTATAGTAACAGGGACAATGCACTAAGACTGAGCGGATTGTCAATATCTTACACTAGCTGTCACCCTCTCTGAGAATATGAAAGCTACTTATTTCCAAAAGCAAGCTCTTAGTATAGGTTAGGAACAAGGTAAAGAATTTCGGATTAAGACTGTTCTAAGCAGCAGTTCCAGTCTGTATTAACACAAATAATCACAACTGTGTAAGTCAAAAAGGGCTTTCAAAGTATTGAATTTTGAACAGTCTACTCCAGCTTCACTTAAATATTTTTAATTTCACATTTTACCAAAAAGCCACTGCAACAACATAGCTCCTTTTTGTAAGAAAAACCAACACTACTTAAGTCATAGCTAATCTAAACTCTCACCTCACCTAACAGTAGTCTTGAACTGAGATGAAGTGATAGGAAAGCATCCAAGAGGAGGAAAACTTCCCTGCAGAAGAAAGTTGAGTCCCCAACAAAGTTTAATCAGTCAAAATAGGGAATATTAACATTGCAGAAGGTCTCTCTAGAACATGAGAGATCTCTGAGCCAGGAATGGGAGGACAGAGACATCTTGCTGCAGGCTGGGGACTGGAGGTTCTAGCTTTCCACACTTGCATCAACAAGTGTAAAACATCACCAAAATTCCAACCCTATACAGCTGCAGCAAGCTCACAGGTGCAGCCTCCCCATGACTCAGGGCCATCACATTTAATGCCATGACCATATACCACCACTTCTTCCTCATGCAGTCCATCACCAACCCTCCTCAATGGGTATTTAAATACTTACAAAGGTTATTTTTATCAGCAACCCTCTGTGGGGGAAGCTGAATGGGGAGATCCTGGAAGCATTCAATAAAACCATCCATGCCATTTGTACGCACGGAACTTAAGCCCGCTTTCAAGCTGTACTGAAGTAATTTCACAGCCAATTCATACAGCTCAATGGATTCCACTGTAAATAAGTCCTGGCTGAAAATGAAGTTTGCCTCACTGTAAGTCTGGTGCTATATTGAGATGGCCTATTTAAATCTAGTTTGGTATTAAGCAAGCAAAACACTCATGTTAGAAAACTCACAAAGCAAGGTACACTGAGAACCTGGGACTAAAGATAAAAAGCAGCACAAAATCCCTCCTAAATTCCTTTGACCTAAAATTACACATTTCCCCAGGTATTAGGGATGTCATAAAAAGACTTCTCTTAATTTAAAATCAGAGACATATTCTTTCTGTTAGAGCACATTTTTTAGTAACAGTCTAGTTACACACTCCACTACTTCTGATGAGTTTCTGTACCACAGTACACCTAGAGAACTGCAAGTATTTCCACAAGATTAAAACCTAAAACTGCCTCTGTTAAAACAAAAAGGACTCAATGATTTTGGCTCAAAAATTGAAGATTTCCAAAAGTTTCTGCAAAAGTATTTAGAAAGACATTTCTGAAAAAGGACCTTAACAAAAGTTTATGGAGTGTGACTTCTAGTTGACACCATATACTTCATCTCTCTCTCTACATTAACCCAAAAGACCCTTTCAGGCCTCAAATGCAGAAATATCCTGAAATAATGTAAAGGCACAGAAGATAAACCACTATATAAACTTGCTCTAAGAGTACTTGCTGTAAGAGTAACTTGCTAATATTATATACATCATCGAAGCATCAGGCAAAATGCAGTCCGGATCAGACTGAGGAGTTATTCTCACACACACAACATAAGAAGTGACACAAAGTTCTAATGGGGACCACAACATCTGTGAGTGCAGCAGATTAAGCTCAAAGGGACAAACGCTTCATCTTCAATGCTAAAAGCATATGCTTTTATCCATGAGTTAATTTGTATTAGTTATTCTAATAATGAATTCCCAATCCACATAGATATCTTTTGCTGACATGGAGTCAACCTCAGCCAAGGATTATAATGCTCATTTTGTTAAACAAAGAACTTTGCAGATAGCCTGCCTCCAACCAAAGCTTTAGGTGAAGCAAGTGTCTCACCTCATCTTTCCATCAGTTTCATTAGCAGTCCCTACCACCTTTCTCTACAGAAAGCTGTATCTGTAGATCCATACAAAAACCTCTTTTCATGAATAGCACTATCAAGTGAAATCTTGTCCCAGTCTATCTCTTACATGGTAGGGATTAAAAACAAAGAGATCACTTGACAGCTTATTAACCATCTTCTGACAACAAGTAATAAAGCCTTCTCCTAATTGCTAACCCTTTACTACTGACATTTACAATTATCAGCTTCCATTATAGTCAACTGAAAGAGTAACAAAGTGCCTTCAAAGACACAGGAAAGCCAAAACACTTCCGAAATTTTTACTCTGGGCAGGTGTCTCCATACAAATGGCTTGCCCTTGTGTAACTACTGCCAAACAGGCAATTGAAATTAACAGCACAGACCTAGTTACCTCCAGAAACTGCAACCAAAAAAAAAGTCAGGGGATGTAACTGGTCTCTGTGCCAGCCCTTCTGACCACGAAATATTACATATTATCAATCTCAGAATTGCTCACCTAATCCTTTGCTGTTCATATATGTTTCCTGGAATTAATTTTCTTTATGTCTCAAAGTTTCAGCTTATAGCAAAGGGAGGGATATGGCCTCCTGAACCTCCATCTCAACCACTGCGTGCGCTCTCGGATACCCTCAGGGGCACTTACTACCCTCTTCTACACCATTACTCACTCTCTGGAGACTGTGTAGCTTGGCAAAAAAAAGAAAACAAACCTTCAGCAGAGAACCAAAGACTGAGAATTTGGTTATCCTTCATTACACAGGAATAGGTGACCCTTTTACTACCTATGGGATTTACCTGCTACCCAGGTCATAAAAACAATATGCTGTTTCCATGAGGAAAATGTCACATTAGCACATTATACAAAAAAACCCATATTTTTTTCTGTTTCTAACTTCATGACCTTCCTAGCCTACCACATTCACCTCAGCCCTTCAGTACTTTTGTAAGACTACTTGCATTCACTTAAACATTTATTTAGGCGATTTAAAAAGTATTTTTCAGCTATGAGTAGGAGCCAAGCAAGTATCAGCTATCTGTACAACCAATAAACTATTCTTTCCTGTATGCCTTTTGGTATCAGAGGCTACTGAAATATACACACACATATACTTGTTATTTATACACATATACATATCAGTGTGTGTGTATGTATATACACACATAAACCCTCTTCTGCATACATAAATAGGTATGTGCAATCGGCAGTTAGCTGAAGAGGCTGAAGATAATACAGTAAGCTACTTCTTCAATACTGAGAAAAAAAATCTCAAGTGTTTTTTTCAGACTCTAATGTTTCTTAGACCTAAACATGTAAACAATCTGAGTACTGCTGGGAGCCCCCCACTCCCTTTCATATTTCCAGGATGATGGAAATACTTTTGAACAGGGTTTTAGAAAGGACAGTTTGAACAGATTGTGCTATATCCTACCAGTGAATACATGCCTAATGTTTGTTTCCTCAATTTTAGGATAAACTGAGAAAGACCAAGATAAGTTTTTAACAAGTGTTCAACAGCCCTGACCACACTAGCTATAGGTATTACAAGACAAAACAGGGCAAGGGCAGAAGTCCTCCTACTTGCAAACCCTACCATTGCCGTGCTTGCAAGCTGCCTTAGCAGGCTCAAGTCAATTAGCTTTCTGTTGAGCAACACCTAGCTACCATACACATTACAGCCCCAAAGAGGTACTGCTCCCAGTAGACCATAAGGATCGGGACTCCCTGTCTTGACAGAAAGGCATGCTCTTATAGACATCAATGTCTTAATGACTGTTACCCTGAAAGATCACACTACAACTGTTAGCACATTTTACGCAGGAGCACAGAAAGGTGTACCAGTTATAGAAGGGAAAAAGACTTCTACAGAGAATTGGTAACCAGGGATTTAATTCAGGAGCATACTTTAGGGTCCCCGACAACAGTGAACCTTAATACCTAAGTGATTTAAAAAGTAAGCCTAAAGGTACCTGAGGTAACCTATTAAACTTCTGTAATAATCATATTTGTTGAATAAAGTATATCAATTGTGAATGCTAGCAACTGAAAGGAAGGGAAGGAGACATGGGGAACAACAGATTGTAGTTTTAAATAGAGGGCAAGAAATAACTTGGCATGCACCTTTTCTAATAAAAACATACCAGAAGTTTTACAGTGTAAACCCCTGAATATTCACTCGCAAAAGTACAAAGCCATTTCAGGATCTCCTGAAAACCCTGCATTATCTCAGAACACAAATATATAAATCCATAAATACAATTACATCTGTAGTTTTTATCTAAAGTAATCAGATGTTATGCACGAGAACATCAAAACCAGAAGGAAAACACAGGGTTTCTATAAAGGTTGAGATATTCTTGGATTTATATGGCATTAAATTTTGCTCTAAATCAAAACAAACCCATTCCTAACCTAAAAAGGGAGAAATGTTAAAACTTCGTGAAGTCCACTTGAATTTCCAGTATTGTGGTTGTTTAGACAAATAGTCAAAAATATAAAAACATGAGAGGGAAGAATTTCTCCTTTGCCTACACTTCAAAAGTTTTTTATTTTTTTTACAGTTAAACCCAATATCTTACAAGAATGACATAACACAAATATTAAGGGGCATTGCTACATACTCCAAGATCACCTGTAGTTAGGAAGCATAATTATGAAGGCTTGTTAGTTATTTATTCTCCTGGTAACCAACATTTGTTAAAATCACTTGGTAGAAAAACCCAGAAGATCTTATTTTAGGCTGTGAATTTTTTTTAGCTACTTTGCTATGCTGAACTCTCATCACTAAAACCAGATTTTTTTATCAAATTAAACTTGAAAGGAAAATCTGTCCTCTGAAAGTGACAAAACCAAAGAAATTCCCCTAAGTGAGAGCTATGGTCAATTTTCTTTCCTGTGAACATCCTGCTCCAAATTTCCTCATTTTAAAAATCCACAGCTGTTTCCATACTGAAAATAAGGCACCCCAGTGAACCCACAGCATCTCCTATCTAGTTCCACAGTATCTGAATTTGAGCAGGTGGGACACAACATACTATTCATGAACAGTAAGCGTACAATTGCTAGACAGTTTCCTGCATAGATAACCTTCAGAAATTCACCAGAAAAAAGCATCATAACTCTATATAATGATTCCTCCAAGCATGATTTATCAGGTGGTATCCTAAAAGCATCAAAACAGAACATTACAGCCGACCTGTAGCCTTCTTTTGGCATTTGCCATGATGTAAACTATTTAATGTGATTATACTTAGAGGTACAAGTTCATAATTCAGCTCCTCTCAAGTCCAAACAGATGCTTAACAGATCACTTCCCAATGTACCTCCCTTGGCTTGAGCTGACAGTCCCCTTTCCCCAGGGCTGTCCCTCCCAGAGTCATGCTATCACACACCTCAAAAATGTGATTCAGCAAAGCAGAGGGAAAAAAGAAAGGATTTATTTCTCTAGCCAAATCAGGACTTCTATTTTCCTCTTCCCGCCCTAAGCTTCCAACAGGAAAAAGTCAAGATAGATTAGGGAATAATTTAATAGCCCAGCCATAGATCTTAGCAGGAATTAAAGTTCTTTGGGGTGGTTGGTGTGAGGAGTTTTTTGTTTCGTAGGGTGGGGATTCATTTGGGATTTTGGTGTTAAGGTTTACCTTTTTTTTTCTCCCCAATACAAGAAGCAAGACACCAAATTAAGTCTTCCTTTTTTTTTTCCCCAGCTAAATTATGTGCAAATGGTTTTCCCCTGTCTTTTAACTAACAAGGTGCAAAATTGCTCCAACAAAGGTACCTAATGGAAATTTTGACACATCCTTACTTAGAACCACTGCAGTCAGTGCTGGTTTGTGCAAGCTCTCTCTATTTAAAAGCCTTTTACTTTTTTCACATGTGAAAGATTTTCCTGCATAATTCCTTTTTCCTCTCCATTTACCATAACTGCTAAATCTT
>JANRGW010009015.1:33463-50646 GCA_024733675.1 Psilopsiagon aymara | reverse complement strand
GTAATGGGTTCAAACTTAAACAGGAGAAGTTTAGATTGGATATGAGGAAGAAATTCTTTCCTGTAAGGGTGGTGAGGGACTGGATTGGGCTGCCCAGGGAAGTTGTGAATGCTCCATCCCTGGCAGTATTCAAGGCTGAGTTGGCCAGAGCCTTGGGTGTCATGGTTTAGTGTGATGTGTCTGTGCCCATGGCAGGGGGGTTTGGAACTAGATGATCTTAAAGTCCTTTCCAACCCAACTATTCTATAATTCTATGATTCTGTGACTTATGCAGAATGGAGTGAATCTCACTGCTGTAAAATGCAGTGACTACAGACATCTCTGTGTACCAGCCCACAGCTCATATCAAGCCCTAATGGGAACCATCTTGGTGTATGTTGGGTGCAACTCTACCTATTCCACCTGGTTTACAAGCACAGGGATTTAACTGCCATGGAAGTTAAGGATCAGACACACTGATTTTTCCTCTGCTGCTATGAGCCTGTTGCGCAAGAATTCAGTGCGGACCACAGACCTACATTTTGCCTTAGGTCCTCCCCCCTGTGGGGTGTTTCTGCCTTCCATGCATCTGTTCCAGGAGCTTTACCACCTCTGCAGCCAGTACAGAGATGAAGGCAACTATGAAATATTATTTAAATTGTTGACTGGCTGAACTGCTCCCAGATATTGCCTCTTTCTTTCTTCCCTGACAGTACAATGAGTGTCCTGGTGCAGGAGCACAGTTTGGGTGCCAGAGACAGTGTGGCCAGCTCCCTGTGGGATGGGTGGACCCATGCAGGATGGCATACAAGGCAGGCTGCTGCACAGCACTCAGCTCCCACTCCCATTCCCAGATCATGTATTTTTCATCCATTTGATTCCCTTCATCATTAACCTTTTTTTAAAAGACTCTACTATTGCTCACTCCACAAAGGTCTTTGCAGCATAAGGAGAACTCTTCTAATGACGAATGTAAATGTAAAATGTTTGTTGCAGAGGTGCACAGCCATACTTTATGCATTACTGTTTTAATACAATACCATAATTCTGGTAGAAATTATCCACGTGAGCTGCAATCAATTTTAGCTACTACTCTTTGCATGCTTGACAATCTGGTCATCCAGCTGTGGAAAGTGCTTTTACTCAATTACTTATACTGTTGTTAATCGCTGTGGCTTTTGGAAGTGCCAGGATGTTATTTCACTCCCTGAAATTGCCAGCACTATTTGTGGAGGGACCCTCCATAGTTGTGAATGCTCTGCCAAACTCCTGTGGCTTCACTCAACACCAAGGAATGCACAGACTCCTGCACAACTCTTGAAGACTTGTTTTAGCAGTGTGGGCTTTCATGAGCTTCCACCAGCTCACCTCGCATGGCCAGGCAAACAGCATCGTCCTCCCTCTGGCTCCTGAATCACCCTTTGCAATGGCCCATGGCTGTGGCCCCAGTTGGACTGATGGCAATCACCATTTTTATAATGCACCCCCAAATCCTGTACTGTCTTTGCTGGGTGGACTTCAACATTCACCCGTGTCCTGTGGGTTTCGTTTTGTGCTAAGGCAGCAATGGGATGGTGGAGCTTTGTGCTGTGCAGGACTGAAAAAAAAGAACAATATTTTATGTGATAAGAAAAAATCCCAAAGGGGAGAGATGCTGAAATAATAAGATCATAGTGGGGATGTGAAGAATTGGAGGCATATATTCCCTGTGACTACATTTGGATGGTTATTATACTGCTATCTGAGTTTTGTCAGCCTGTGTTTCTGTATCACAGAAGGATGCCTAAAATAACTGTGAGCTTAAAGGTTGAGATAATCCCATGTGCTCATACATTCCTGCATGCTTTGCCAAGCAAAGTGGGGTCCCCTCCCCAAGGAGGACAGCAATGCCTCTCACACTCCTTACAGGAGCCCTTGTTCTTGCTCACACCACCATGGTGTGGGGCAACTCCATCACAGGGACCAACAGCCTGACCAAAAGGCCTGCTCCTGCCCCCAAAGAGCTTGCAGACCTCTGTGCCTGTAGCCCACAGAGGAAAGGGTCCCCACACTAACCCCTGGTGCCATCCTGCTCTCAGAATCCCTCTGATGTTAACTCGAGGTTTCAACCATGTAGGTGAGAGGGAAGGCTGGCATTTGGCCACCGCTGCCTGTAGTGTAAGGACGTATAAATCAATGCAAGGGCTGGCCATCGTAGCTACCAGGTCTCGTTGCGTTGGGCTGATTTATTTCGCATGGGAACAGCAGTAGCAGTTTACGCCTCCTAGTGCAGATTACAAGATAAATCTGGCTTTCAATGAGACCCACTGGTGACTGACACTGACAGAGCTTTTAAATCACCGCAGCTGCCTGGATATAGCCATGGGGCAGATTTGGCCCTGCAGGTCAGCTCTTTTTTTGGCTGGTGTAAATCAGCACAGCTTGGATTAAGATGTGGTGTCAGGTTTGAGCACCAGTCTCATTTTTATTTAAGTGTCTGTATGGTCATTTCAGCTCAGAGGGACACCTGAGGGCTGCAGCCCTTCTCTGCTTGAACCGCCAGCTTTTGCCACGCTAGGAACTACCTTTTACGGTGAAAGCTTTAAGTATTGACTAAAAGTCTCTTGGGGGTGCCACACAGATGCTCCTTTTAAGACCCACTTCACACTGCCAGGGTCCATCCATACGAAGATAAATATCCTCCTCGACACTAATTTCAATTACTAATATGCTCTAAAAACTTTTCCACTGACTGGCTCTACAGACAGGTTGTCAACTGGTAGAAGCTGGCTAGGTCTCTGTGAAATTGCCAGCACTGCTCCCGGAGATAATCTGGTCTTGCCTGGATAAATTCTTCAGCATTAAGCTAGTGAGAACATCCGAACAGGGGATGAAAGTCCTCTCTCTGCTCTGACAGGCACTGATCCCTTCTGACATGTCCCACTGCCATTAGCAGGCTTGGCATTGCTGCCAAAGGTGTGTTGCCATCACAGCCAGGGATTATCCTTGTGCTCTTGTTGGTGGGACTGATTTCACCTTGTCATGATCATGCCCCCAGAGCAGGATCAGACCTGCAGAGTGGGCAGGGGCACTTGCCTGCTCTATCTGTGGAGCTGATCCTGGGCCAAGCACTGCTGTGACACTGGGAGCGTAAGCGTGTGTGAATGTATCCTCTATCAGCATCATACCCAGACTGTAAGGTCATTTCTAGACAGGTTTTGTCTGGATAAATTACACTATAGATGGAATAACCACACCAAAGTACAGTATGTTATAAAAACAACCTTGTTTTGAAATTAATTGTACTTCACTTTTCTTAGCTGTTAGCATGGTCCAGAACACATCAGACTGTGTGGCAATGGTCCTTGATCTGGGCCAGAGGAGGACAAAGCAAAGCACCAGCTGATTCCTCTGCCACTTACATCTGCTCCTTGTTGTGTAGAGAGCCTGATGGAGCCCTGGCTGCGCTCCCTCTGTTCATATTTCCATTTCTGCATCTTTCATGTGGCTGATTGGTGGCCACAATTTTCAGTTCCATGCGCTGATGATTCAGTGTGAGTTACCCAGGGAAAGGTTTGCTGTATCACTCGGTATCCACCCTCTTCTCAGCCTGCCACCAGCCTGTCAGAACATATGTTTGGCTGTGGTGTGGACATACATCATGGGTGCAGTTATCATAGATGGTCAGTAAAGTCATCGCTAGTAAAATGGGTCCATGTAATTCTGAAGACACGGCATGAAACCTAAGATGAGTAGACAGTAAGGGTGATATTTTTCATAGCTTCTATACATTTTCATGAAACAAAAGCTAAAGCCAAATAATGCTGTTGTTTGTTCTTGGCAATGCTCAGAGAGGCTGGTGATACTGAGTGCCTTTACAAATATCGTGTGGGTTTGGGGTGTGTGTAGGTAGCTATTTATTTAGCCTTCATTCTGAGGAATTCATTTTGCCATACTTTAGATAAACATCCATTTAAGGCAGAATTCTTTATGGTTGCAAATTATCTTTCTGGTTTACAATCCTGATTAGGCCCCTGAGGTCAGAGCATCAGCTGGTGCAACAGGCCATCATGCCACTAATGAGCCTTATGGCAATTAGCACTACTTGCAAATTTATCTCTTCATGTAGCTTAGTAGCTAGATGGCACTGAAGGTATTTTGTGGCATCTACTGTCTCAGGTATGGCAAAGAGATGACTAATTTGCCTGTGAGTGGTAAATAATTGTAGAAATTAATATTATTCATTTTTATTGCTGTTGGACCAAATTCTGTCTGCTACTATCACTCATGTAGGTGTTGTGACTACAATAACTTCTCAATGTGATAAGCAATTCAGACTATCCAGCTTGTCACATCCCAGCTCCATAGGCACCCAGTGGAAGAACTGGAGCTAACATGTGTTAGTCACCTACCGCAGATGGTCTGAGGACAGCTAGAGACTCCACGCCAATATTGAGATAAGGCAAACATGAGATGTGGAGCAATTTAAGAGGAGAAAAAGAGAAGATTGAAAAAGGCTGAGGGGAGAAGACATTGCCATTTCTGGGATTGTTTATAATTTGTGACTGACTTGGCACACGGCTTTCATTCCTCACCGCAGAGGGGAGGTGCCAAACTTGGGAGCAGCTCTGGATTTCAGAGTCTCATGATTTCATCTCCTTGGCTGCTGGTACAGAACCGTGGTGCTCCAGGACCCTTATTTATTTTATGAGTTGGGCAGAAAGTTCTCAGTCACAATCACAAAATCATCACAGCTCAAACAACGTGTTCGGTGATTCAAGACCATTTCTCACCCATGTTAGTACTTCCTGTGCTGCTCCACTGACTCCACCACAGTCCTCTGCAGTTTCTCCAGCTTCAGAATTACCTTTTGGCATGGCTTCTGGTGAATGAAAACAGCTTCACTAATAATTTTATTTCCAGTTTGTTTCAATTATGCTTCCTTTCCAGTGGGAGTTGAGTGGTTGTTTTGGTCTCACTGGTTTGAGGCACCGAAACCTTGTATATAAGTTTGTGTATCAGAGGGCTCTGCAGAGAAAAAGAGGAGCCATTACCTTGCTCACGGGAGACAAGTCTGTGCCAACCGGCCTAGTACTGATTTGTGGAAAGAAAACTCACCCCAGCAGCATCGGGAGGCTTCAGGTCTCTGCATTAACATGTTCTGCTGCTTGGGGCAGGCTGCAGTGCAGGTGGCTGAGGGGCTGCTGGGGGCTGCCAGAGCAGCTCCTTGCTGTGTCTGTGATGTCCCTTGCAATCACAGCCCATGGCAAAACCTTGTACAAATGGCAAGTGCAACTAATAGGATATTTAGAAATGAGGTGTATCTCTGGTTCAGCCCAGACTGAGCTTTTTGGAGAATACTTTAGTCCCCCACCCGAGATCCCTTTTCCCCCTCAGATGGGAAACTGGAGAGACTACTGTGGGAGGAGGGGACAGGGATGCCTTTTCTTGACACCCTGCTGATTTGGAGAATATTTCAGAGCTACCTCGGTGGATCCAGCTGCCTGACAGGAGATCCTTCTGACCTACTTGGCTGTGCAGAGGAATAGCAGGAAGTAGGAAGCAGGTTAGAATGCTGCATGAAAGGAGCTGTGTATCTGGTTAACCTAATTTTGGTCTTTCTTGAACTTTTTTAACTCCACTGGCTTCAGCAAAGGAATGCTGTTTTACACCAGAAGAAGCTGACCCGATTTCCATGACCTGCTCTCACCGTGTACTGGGGCAGTGATGACTTTGCTATTATTTGCTGTCCCATTTTCCCTTAGTTCAGGTTTCTGCAGGAGCACAGAGCTGTGGAAGCATGACAAATGCAAATGTGCATGCAGCCAAGCTGGGACGTGGGGCAGCAGGAGTCTGGCAGTCCCCACAGCTGGGCAGGCACTATGCAGAGGAGTTGCTGTCACCTGAGTTTTCCTATCCTTAAAAATTCACAGAGTCAGATCGTAGCGAGAAACCCCTTCCCAGGGCTGCAAGTTAATGCAAGTGTGGGCTTAGCTTGGGTGGAGGATGCCAACCCTAGCCCACTGAAGCTCCAGCACCCCAGATCACCACCCCAACTGGTGTTCCAGATACGATGCTGTACCTCCATGATGGTGAGGGACCTAGAGACATGAACCTCCCTGTACACAGCAATTGCTGCCCCCTCGCTCCTCCTGCACAGCAGCTTTGAAACCCTGTGAGAGCTGCATCAGAGGAGGCTTGGTATTGAGGTTTGTTAATTAATATGCTACAGTAAACTGTGTCAAAAGCTTTCTTCAGATCAAGTGAAATGGCTCCTTACCTTTCCCTGTGATCGAAGGAAGAGAAGACATTACTGGTGGGTGCTGGCAGCATGGCGATGGTGAACATGACAGAGCAGGCACCACTTTCAGCAGTGGCTGGTCATGAACTGCCCCTTCTGTAATTGCATATAAACCACAGGAGATGAGCCAGTACTGCTCTGCTGTTGCTAATATCATCAGGCATCCTCTGATAAATGGGCGGGAGGGATCCAGCTAGAGCAGGGGCTAATTCGTTGGGACTGTTTCCTATTACTTTCAGGGAATAGCAGCATGAGGTGCCCAGTGAGCATTGGCGAGCAGCAGCAAAAACAGGAATGTCTTCTGGCCCTTGCTTTTATCTAAAATCTGCCTAGTCAGCCTGGTTAATTCAGGTTGGGTTCTTTGGATGCACTTGAATGAAAACACCTGTGAAAAATGTTAGAGAGAGATAAACATGCCTTATTTTTGAATGTTAATAATTTGAAACAATCAGAGGCAATCCTAATGAAACAGAAAGGAAAACAAAATTCTTGAAAGAAGGCATTCCAATTAACTGGAAAAAAAACCCAAGAAGTACTAAAAGGCGCTAGTTTTTCACTGCTCCATGTCAGTCCTGGCTCTCCCCTTTCCAGTGCCCTCAGCCTCTCAGTCAGCTCAGCAAATAGAAATTTTCACCCAGTCTCAGCATAATTCCTTGTGCCATTTTGGCCTTGGCTGGGATGACCAAGAAAGAACGCAGGATCTGATGTTTCATGATTAAATGGAAGCTTAACTATCTCAGGGTCATCAAGGGCTAACCAAGTTGGGCTGTCAGGGATGAGGTTTCTGGCTTGGGCATCCTCATCTTACAACTTCTTGTGTCGGTCTTGGTTTACAGACCTGGTGAGCTTCATTGTCTACATTTTACATGCTGGTCTGAACTCCATCTGGAGACGTGACCACTCGCAAACCAACTTTGAACACAGTTTGGTGCCAGTCCAGCATGTTTCTCTCTGGCCATACAACATTCCTCTGTGTCCATGCAGGTATCATGAGTACCTAGGGTCAGACCATCCTTCCAGGACATATGTGCCCAATTTTGGGGTCTGAGTGTGGGAGGACAAATCCACTCCCCTGCTGCTTCAAAACCAGCCTGAAACCATCCCCATTTGCCCATTGCAGAAACACAGAAAAATGAAAAACTGTTGTCAGTGCTATCAAAATTCAGGCATAAAGTAAAATTCAGGCAAGGAATGAGAAATTCCTCTGTTTTCTGAGGCACACACTTCGAGGAGGAGACCAGGCAAGCTTACGAGGAGCAGAGAAGTGGATGCTGCAGCTCCTCAATGCTGGCTTACAAGATGCCCCTGTATTTCCTGGCCACATCTACTTCTTCTGGTTGACAAAGGCAGAGTTTTTAAGTGCTTTGTCTAATACAGCTATGCAACGACAACCTGGGGACCTCAAAACGCTGCTGTCCCCTGAAGAAACCCTGAGGAGTGCAGAAAACCACACTCATACTGACCCCTTGAGAAGACAGTGATAAAATTAAGATTTAACAACAGCCCTTAATCGCTGGGTTTCTGCTCAACCCTGTCATTGGGAGTGAACATAAACAAAGGGAATTTCTGCCCTCTACGCCTTGCCCAAATAAAACAGTCACTGGGGCTGGGCATACGCTGAGATCAGATTGCAGGAGTTTATTGCTGCTGGCAGCAGCCTCACCAGCCCTGGAGTCCACAAGAGCCTTAAAATATCTGCTTGGGGTTTCTGAGCAGCTATGCATCCTTTTGGGGTTGTGTGCATTTTATGGCTATAATCGAATGCCTCCATTACTCATTTCTGCTCTTTTTACCCAAAATGTCTGACAAGTTCTGCTAAAGGCAATATGTGAAAAAACAGAGCCTGAACTGTCAGATCACCCAAGTACTCCCTCATCTCTTGCTTCATCATTAATGAGTGATGGGGTTGTGCTGACAGACACTGACTGGCCTGGGAAGAGAGGGAAAGGAGAGCTGAAGTGATAAACTCCTCAATTTCAAGCAACATTTTCTGTGTTACTGGCTGCTCTGGCTCCAACAACCTTTGCAGAGTTAAAAGAGAGTTAAAAGAGATTTAAAAGAGGGGGAAGAAGAAAAAAAATATCCTTCCCCCTGCCTGCCTCTCAGATATCTGGTCTGTACCATTTATTTTTAATAGAAATGTGACATGGTTTAACGTTCTGTCGATTAAATTAAACTGCAGGGATGATGTAGACAGAGCCTGAACTGAATCCCCCAGTGAAAAATGATCTGCCTGTCCCAGTGGTTTTCCTGGCCATTGCCCTGCAGTGATGGATATGGACCAGCTGGGTACTGAGTTGCGAAGGATGGGGGAAGTGCAGGATAAGGCCTTTCCCCATCCCAGCACTGCAGTGCAAACTGTGCAGTTTTCCTGCACACAGGAAAAGTGCTGCAAGCAGAGTGGTCTGGGCTCTGCGTCAGCCTCCCTGCTCTTGTGTGGCGACATGGAAGGAATGAAATGGGCATGAAAATTTGCCATGTTATTGAGGCAAAGTATTTGAGTCAACCTGGAATGGTTGTCCTCTCTCATGTGTAATTTCTCTGGGAGTTTCGCAGGAATTCCTCAGGAAATTAGGAAATAGAAAACTTCCATCAATAGTAGGGGAGAGAAACCAGGTTTGGTTTCTACACAGCATGTGAAAAAGTAGGATCTGGCTCCACACATTCCAGATCATTGGTGTTCCGGGAGGTCAGGCTTTACCTAAACGTGGTGGGTTCATTCCAAAGGACCTTGTGGATGGGAAATGTCAAAACCGTGGTTCAAATGGGGTATCTCCAAACCCCTCAATGTACCAGCAGCACAGTGGGGTTGAGGCTGCCCAGTTCCCTGTGTCCTGGGATGCACGGATGCATTGGGCATGTTCAGGAAGGGCTGTATCTGTATCTCCACCAATGAAGAAAAAAATGGTCTTGAGGGACGACAGGCAGGCTTATTTCATAAGCACTAAATCAACATGCAGGAAGCTCTTGCAGGACTGCCTGTATGGGAAAACTTAACCATTGCACAAATAATGTTGCTAATAGAATTAAAAAGCCCCAAACATTTTTCACAAAAAATGATAGATAATCTACAAATAAATAACCTCTCAACATAAACACACAAGAAGACTTCATTGGGTGCTTTTTAAAAGTATTGGATTTGACTTAGCAGATCTTTTTTCCTCTCAAGCAAACCTAAACATCAAATAATAATTGTGTGAAAGCAACTACTACTATAATAATAATGATAAAAATGCATTATGCAGGTTTTCCTTTGATAAAGGTCTCTGTACTTACATGAAATGTTCGTTATCAATACCTCCCCCTTGTATCTGAAGAGAAACCAGCGCTTTAGAGCCTGAACACTTCATTGTGCATGGCAGAAAACAGAGCCAATGGAGCATTATTTCTGATGGACTGATGTTATAAAACTATCCTTCATGTCCCCAGAAAGATTCTTTCTATTATTTATTTGAAATTAAAATCAACTCAGAAAATATTTCCTTTTTTATAACAGATTCAGCTAATGCTCTCTTTTCTTGTAATTTATATTAATAAAGATTGCTCTAATCTTTTAATGTATTTCAATAGTTTCAGCAGGTTTATGGAATAAGATTGCTATTATTTATCTCAGTGGCTGGTTTTATGGAACAACTGCAGCTTTCTGTGAAGATAGATCAAATGCTGAAACGAAGCAAAATAAAATATAACACTGGTTCTCACCACTCATGTAAGAAGCGGAAAAACAAAGAGGACAGGGTATGTGTTTAAAACTTTAATATACAGGTCACTCTACTTAGACTGACTGAACTGGTACATTTTTATGTTATTTATAATAGATCTGAACAAAACACGGAGGAAGTCTTGTCAAAGAGTGATCCAGGACCGGTATCCCAAGACAGGACCATTCCGTCCTCACTCCCTGCTTCCCCACACTGTGATCTTGAGGATACTGTGTGGTTTTTAGCTCTTACGATGATGAACACAAGTATGCCTCCTGACCTGGGCTGGCCAAAGCATCCTCAGAGACTTGAAAATAGTGAAGATTTTTCTCTCCTTTGGAATAACATAAAATTAAATCCCATACTTTGGTGGAACAGGCAGGCTGGTGGAAAAGGCAGTTGGTGGAACAGGCAGGCTGGTGCCAGGGACAGCCCATCTATCCCTGGCGCAACCTGAATGGAGCCATGTGTACCAGCCCCTGCTCTGAACTGCTCCAATGCTGGAGCTTCAGAAACAGCGGGGGATCCCATCCAAAGTCCCATGAAGTCAAGGGGCTCCTCTTAGCTTCAAAGCCAGGAAATACATTCTTAAAAGCTGAAACCAGTTTTCTAAACACTTGGGCCTAAATCTGGAAACCTCTAAAAATGTGATTTTTTTTATTTTGTTTTCATTATATGATAATTGGAAACATGTGTGACCAGCTCCCACTGTGTCTTGGAAGCATCTGCCCTAAGACCAACAAGTCCTGCTGCTTGCTGGGCTGGAAACTCCCCAAATCTCCACAAACATGCAAAAAAAGAAGCCTAAGAGCCAGTGGGGCGAACATGAAGGTTTTTGGAGGAGCAGCCTCTGGTTTATGACTTTAAAGATGACAGTTGCAAAGGTTTTCAGATACCAAAGGATTTGGAAATGGAATTACCATAACAATTAATGACACACAAAGAAATGATCAGAGGAATGTGATCTCTTCTTTCTCTGTTTGAAGATTTTCTGTTGGCAAAACATGATAGCTTTATTTATCTTCTGTCAGAAAGGAATTCTGTTTTTTCTTGCAATAAAAAAGGTCTGCAGTGATTTCTCAGATTATTTCAGATATGTGAGATGAGTCATGATGGACCTGATACATAACACTTGTCCTTCCTGAACGGTGAAGTAGAAGAGCACTGCAGAGTGCAGACTGAGGATAAATACATGGAACTTCTAAAATTTATTGAGATTTTAAATTCAAAACTTCATATTGGGAAAATGTGGAACAATCCAGGCAATTTTCCTCCCAAAAAATGACCCTAATTTTTAAGACAACTTGAAACTGGTTGAGATTATTCAAAGTGTTAATTCTGAGGAAAGAATTCAGTGCTTCGTTTGCTTGTACCAGATTTATTTGTTTTGACACACCAAAATGCAGAAGTATTAATGGAAATCAAATACACAAAGAATTCATTGAAAAAACATGCTGTGTACTTACCCAACATTGTTGCAATCGTTTCCTGTGTTACCCTTGCAAAATAAAGAAATACTCAGAGCTAACCCTTTTGAGGGATTGCTACAGACACCACAAAGGAAATTTAACAGCAACTTGGAAAGCTTTTTTGTTTATTATGTTATTCCTTAGGCACTTAAAAGAAGAAATTGTTTTTCTTATGCAGAAGCTCTAAGATAAAGATGGGATGCAAGTAATTTTATATTCAGATGATTGTCGTAGTTTCCCTTCACACAGCTGTAAGATTTGTGCCTTTGGCACCTATTACTCTTGATAACCATACATTTCTGAAGCTATTTTTCAACAGTAAGCTTACCGTCGTCAAAATTAGTCATTGCAGAAAAATCCATGTAGTGGCAGGCATGATAAAGTAAAATCATCATGAGAGGGGATGAAAAACTTAACATCCTGAATTCAGGTCAAGAGCAACACTGATTATTTTGAGAGAAGTCCTATATTTATAAATCCTTGGCAGTGCCATCAACTTATTTTGTATGAGGCAGTGAAATTAACATTTTCTTTTAGGTGAAGCTCTCATCCTGAAGAAAAATGCCAGCCTGTAGATTTAGTGCACGTACATGTGATGGGTCTGTGTGCTGCTGTTGTAACTCAAGCAACCATTTGCAAATTTGGCTGCTCCTTCTCCTGCTCTGCAAAACCTGGCTGCCGGTCATGTCAGTGCCTGCGCTGAGCCCTGCAGGGTGGGTTGCTTTAATGTGATCAGATAAATCAGAGAGCTGAGGTATGCCTACTCTCCCCTGAGCTTGATTTCAGTGTGGGGCACATCCTCTTGGGGCTGCCCGGGGCTCCAGCCAGCCCCGCTCTCACTGACACAAACTCGGGGGTTTCCAGCACTTCCCCAGAGGGATGGTTTCACAAGAAGTTGAAGTTCACACTGAGGAAAAGTTTCCTGGTGTGCTGCCACATTGGTTTTTGCTTCACTCAACAGCGGCCACCTCTGTCCAATCACCCTCTTTCCCCTTGGACATTTTACTCTTCAAATGCAGCCCCTGCATTAATGCACTCCTCCTCCCACCATGGCCAAGCCCCTCTGCCCAAGCACCTCACAATTTTTCTGGCTCTTCCGTAATTCTGTCCAGTCTGTCAGCACGTCTGAGCTCATGAGCTGCCCTGAAAACAATGATGGTATTTGCAAAGCTGTCCGTGGGATTTGGATGCCTCATTTCTCTTTTCTTTCTGCTGGCATTAAAATCTCCAAGACAACTCTGAAAGCTCAGCCTGTGGATTTGGGGGACAGGGATGTGGGTGAAGGAAGCACCCAGCCCACATAAGGAAGGAGACACCGTTTCCCTGGGCTGTGCTCAGCCCTTGGGGTGGCCATGCCATGCTGGGGCGTGTGGGAAATGCTCCCCACACTCCTGAGAATGAAAGCCAGAGAAAAGAGAGCATTGCCATGCTTACGTCACCTGCTATGTTCACATTAGCCCTTCCCATTACTACACTGTGTGACACTTTTTGTGGGTATTTGCTGGTAGTTAAAAATCCCTAAAACCTTAGAGGGAGCTTTGCTTAAAAGCATGGTGACAAATCACATTTCTCCATACAAAGCTATTCAGAGCCAGAGTTCTCCCCTGTGTAAATTCTGATTTCCATAGGCAAGGGCTGGTCACAAGCTGTAATTAGAGTTGGCCAGGGAACAACGGGTTTGTTTCATGGCAACTTCTGAAGTTTCAAAATCTGTTTATGTTCTGCAGAGGAAATGAAATCAAAACATTTCCAGTGTGAGATGGGAGTCTGTCAAAATGTCTATGTTTTGAGCAGAGACATCCTCTTACTGCGGGTCCTTCCCCTGCCCTCCTCACCGCGGTCAGGGCACAGGGTGTGTTTGCAGCCAGGAGCAATTACAGGGTGGATACGCCTGGGTGCCAAATGCATCGGTGCTCAAAGCAGCTAATGTATTTTGATAAAAACAGATGAAGTTGAAAACACCACTACCGCTTTGCCTGAATTGCTCAGCTTGTACACTGACCCAGTAATGCATCGCGCCAGCACCCTGGTGGGGCAGGAATGACCTAAATGGACGTACTCCTCTTCTGTTCTGTATGTCTGCCTAGAAAGACCTCAAAAATCTGGGGTTTTCTTTCTAATGTCTAGCAAAGCCTTTAAAAATACCTGCTCTGTAAGGATATTAAAGGCCCAATGGCATACTTGGCAGGACCAGACGTCTGCCCGGGAATTGCTGGCATTTCCTCTCCTGCCACATGTGTTTGCTGACCGTCTGCATCTCCGCTGCTGTCTGTCCCGGAGCGGCTCAATGCAACTGCACATTCAGTGTGTAGTTCAC
Organism: Psilopsiagon aymara; assembly: GCA_024733675.1. Taxonomy (NCBI): domain Eukaryota; kingdom Metazoa; phylum Chordata; class Aves; order Psittaciformes; family Psittacidae; genus Psilopsiagon; species Psilopsiagon aymara. Next base: position 36,900 of record JANRGW010009015.1, on the reverse strand, counting down.
AAAGTGCTTTGTGATCCTTTCTGTGAAAGTTCCTAATCAGTTATAGTTGGAGAGTTTAGTCCTAGCATCATCCTGTTGAAGTTTCTTTGACACTCAGAGAAGGACTTGAACTAGCAGATATTGGTAGTCCCTGACCTTGGAGCAGTTTGAGATATAGCACATCTCTATTGCTATGTACGCAGGGAGACTTATCAAAAGCCCTGTAAGACCCTATATTGGGGTCTATGCAGCTGGAATGACGCACTAGAAGACATACCATTTTTCTCCAGTTGGGTAATATAATCTATAAAACTTAAAAGTTTTTCAAAGCTTTGGACAAAAACTTTGTGATCTTCCAGATCAACTAAAATCTAAAAGACTTTGAAATAGCCATTAGAGTGACATAAGAGGAGACCACCTGCAGGAATTGCCAGCCTTACCCAGCTGGATGTCAGCAACTCCCTTCCCAGCCTCCTACATCCATAGAAATTTCTGTTCTGACCTCAGATAACATGAGCCAGTGCCTACAGTGAACAAGAAAATGGTTTCAAATGGAGTCCTGCTTTCATGTACCCACCCCTTGTGCTGCTGATTGATGAAGACCACCGCAATGAGGCTGACTTCCTCTCTCAGATCTCCCAGATCCTGTGAACTGCAATAAGACAAATGTAGTGGCACACGCAGGCAAAGAAGGACTTGCCTGGTGTTGACATCTGAAATCTGGACTCTTACATGACTGCTAAACTGGGAGACGAGAAGCTGCTGTTTGGGGTTTAAACACAGTACTTCTGCAATTTAGTATGTGCCCCAAAAGTCATTATTCTTTCTGAATAATGTAGCCCCTTGCTTTGTAGCAGGACAGCCAGGAAGTTTACAATAAAGAGCACAAACCATTCTCCTCTGTCAGATTATGCGTCATCACATGTTTAACCCCTTTAGCACGTGGAGGAAACCCAAAGGCTGCCTTTCCTATGAGAGAATACTTGGATTCGTTAATCAAATACAAAATACACAGGAAATGGGGAAATCACAGTGCAGTGAGATTAAACTGCTACTTCCAGCTCTGTGGATGGTGACAGCAGCTGAGTGAGGGCTGCAGCCCACTTTGGAGCCCAAACCACAGCTTCCTTCAGAGCTGGGGCTGATTTAATTTGGTGAAAAGAAAGAATACCTGGCTGGTTAGATACCAGCTGACCCTCCATGGTCCTGGCTGCTGCAGGAGGTGACAAGGACCCTGGGCAGCTCAGTGTCCCTTGGAGGCGGTTGAGTGGTGCAGCCATTTGGGTCAGGTTTCAGAAGCCCTTGCACAAGTAGCATGTCCCCTCCAAAGGCCTTTCTCCAGCAATCTCTTCAAGAGGAAATGTTCAGAGGTGGTGCCGAAAATGCTGCCTCCTGATTTTCCGAAACCAGTCACTGAGTCAAAGTATAGCCCTGGCTGATGTCCCAGAAACCTTGGGTTTCTGAGCAAATTATGTCCTCTGACTCTTCAGGAAATAGGATGCACAGAGTAATACCGACATGCAAAGTTCAGTGATAATAGTTGGGTGCTGCTGTGAACTGCAATGGTTGCAGCATGCAAACTGGTGTGCCCTCAGAGAGCCAGCTAAGACCATCACTGGTTGCTGGGGAGCTTCCATAAAACAAAATCATTCCTTCCTCGCTTAAAATAGTATAATCTTTTCCAAAAAGTCATTTGTCTTCTTATCACTCCATTCATTGCTTTCACTGGGCATGTTCGAGAATTCCCTTAAGCCACAATTAGCAGTTTTTATGACTAAGGTTCTTTTCTTTTTTAGAACATTTTGCACCTGAAAGGTCTGTTTAATTAATTTTCACAAAGTGATGAGTCTGACACCAAAGCAAAGGAGCAAAGTGGAGAGATGTAAAACTGCATATACCCAGCAAAGGACAGAGCTGCTTGGCAGGATGAGGTGCTTGGTTGCTCTCAGTGAAGTTGGGGATGTGAGGAATGCTGAAGGGCACAGTGCTATCTGGCATTCCCGATCACTGCCTGGCAAACACACCCGTAAGCTGATGGAGGCTGACCTGGGCCAGCTCTCTTTCCTAAGTGACTTAAAGCTACAGAGAAGGCTGGCACTGCTGTCAGAGTGCTGGTGGCTGCTGCATCTCAATGAGAAAGAATACATGAATGAATTAATACACTCAGAAAATATGGGGTGATACCTGCTTTTCTTTGCCTCTCTTGTCCCCTTTTCTCAGAGGAGTTGATGACTTCCCGCTCTGGTGCATTGCTAACGTCCCCAGCAGCTCCACTGACATCAGTGACACTTTTGCAGCAAAATGCAATTTGATGCAACAAAGAGGCAAAATGCCCAGATCCAAAGTGTGTTCATACTGGCTATTATTGCAGTGCTAATGGCAGTGGGTTAGCCTATCAAGAGAAAGGAGTGTAGTAACTTTAACAAGGGCACTGGCTTCCTAATACCCTGAGTGCCTGCCTTAGTATACTTCAGACTTAAAAAGCCTTTCTCTGAATAGCTCTCTGCTGGTTGTATCACAGACAGAAAATAGCTTTGAGGGACGAAGATGTTTTTTTTCTGCATGCAGACACAAGTGTGTATGTATCACCCTGAGTTTGTCATGCCCTGACTCTCTCAGCTGTCAGCCTGGCTGGCGCTGGGAGCAGCAGGGATTGCTGGGCACTTCCCCAGGCACTGTCCAAACCAGAATGACAAGTCACAGCACTATGGGGTGGCAAAACAAGCAGGATGATATGGTCATGACTTTGAGCCATGAGTTAGAGGAGACAGAGGGAAATCAAAGGCTGAGAACAGGAAAACCTCTTTCCCAAGAAAGTACATGGAGCTGGAAGTCATCACTGACACTTCTGCAGCAAAACAGAATTCAAAGTTATGAAGAGGTAAAAATCCCAGATACAGAGTGTATCCATATTGGCCTGTAATCTTCACTTTGCCATGAGCAAGCCGTTATTTTTGAGCAGTGTATCACTTAACAACAACACAACCATCATGTGGAGGCAGGTCCCAGCCGTGCTCCTTCATAAGCTCCCCCAGAATGAGCCGGTGCATACAGAGCTTGGAACCATTCCCCCCATAACAACTATGCACCATCAACGTGCTCCTTCCAGAGAGAGGCTGAGAACAACATCCAGTGAATCCATGAAGGACCTGTGTTTTCTAAAAGAAGAGTCAAAACATTAGCAGTATGCAATGGGCAGAGAGGACACACAGCAACTGCTGGATGATGGGACCTGTTGGAATCCCAGGCACAGCAACAGGTTGAGCAGAGAAGAGATTCAGAGCAGCCCTGAGGAGAAGGACTTGGGGGCGTTGGTCAATGAGAAAATGAACATGAGCAGTCAGTGTGTGCTCACAGCCCAGAAAGCCAACCATATCCTGTGCTGCATCAAAAGGAGCATGACCAGCAGGTCGAGGGAGGTGATCCTGCCCCTCTACTCTGCTCTTGTGAGACCTCAC
>JANRGW010009015.1:0-29216 GCA_024733675.1 Psilopsiagon aymara | reverse complement strand
TGCCCATGGCAGGGTGGTTGGAACTAGATGATCTTAAGGTCCTTTCCAACCCTAACTATTCTATGATTCTATGATATGTGCACCCTGTGCCTGCTTGCCAAAACACAAACCTCCAAGCTTTTCTCTGCTTGAACCACAAGATCACGACTATCAAAGAATATTGTCCATCTACATGCAGGGAGGGTTAGAGTACTTCTTGCACCTTACATTTGTATCCACTTTCACCTCCTTTTGCACCAGCACAGTCCAGAAGGCAAGTAAGAATAAAGCTCTGTTTCCAAAAAAACCTTCCAAAATGAGAGAAATTGCCAGATTTTATCAAGTAGTAATATCCTGGTGCACTGAGCTGTCAGAGCACAAGATGTGCTGAACTGGGCTGGGAATAACTGCTGAAATCACAAAAAAATACTGCAAATCCCAGGGAAAGAAACCCTAAGAGTTCCAGGAGGGCCATCGGGCTTGTTGCCTTTTCCTCTTTTTTAACCTTATTTGAGCTGTCTGTGACTGGCAAGAGCATCATCTTCTGCTCAAATCTATCTGGATTCAGGATACACAAGCCAGAGAAGGATCCAAAGCCTGTCAATTATCAGCAGACAGGCAATGATAGCACACTTGAAACAGGTCCAACATTTAAAACCCCTTGCTATAAAAAGGCAAAAGATTATTCAATCACAGAAAACAACAGTGCAAGACCTATTAGAGCTGGATCACCATGTTTTCACTGGGAGCTGTATCTTCTGCTTTTGCTCCATAATCTGCTGCTCACGTGACTCCACTTAGCAACCATATCTGATTAGGCTTGTTTATGTGCCAGGTGCTATTATTTTGTGTTTGAATTAGTGCCTCCTGCTTTTTTCCCTTTCAAAAAATACAGCTGAATTACCTCCTTTCACCCAGAGCTTGGGTGCCTGGTTATTCCCCTTTTGCATGGTGAAGCCAAGCATCCTCACTGTTTTATGGCTGGAATGGGAGGAAGCAAAACTCATTTTCATGCAAATCCCCACAGTCTATCAGACATTGTAGTTGTCAAGCAGGTCATTAGAGGCCTACTGTGTAAAACGAAGATTACTAATCAGACCTGAAGAAATAATTTGCAACAAATAATTTATCCAATGAGTTTAGATTTTTTTTCTCCTTGTGGAGTGTCTGAGAGCAGATTGTTATTTCACCAGGGTTGGCCATCATTTGAAAAGTTTTTAACTCATTACACTCATTGTGATTGATTCTGATGTTTTGGTATCACTTTTCTGAGCTAGATGGTTAGTCAAAGTTGATATGGGACTTATCCTCTGGCTCAGGCATCACAATGTGGCTAAAATGAACAAACTCCAGTGTATCCTTAAAAAGTACATTCCCTGAACACTCATTTGTGCTTCTGCTAACAACACAAGAGTAATTTTGAAATTTTCAACTAAAATACGTTTATCTAGTAAAAAGCATATCTGGTAAATCTAAAATTTTACCCAAGCAAATGTCACGTTAGGCAAAAAGAGCCTCCAGCCATAGTGTATTATGCAAGTCTTGTGAATGAGTATCACCAAAAATAGGAAAAACATGGAGTCCATCCTGCGGGAAAAAAGGAAACAAATGTATGTGGCTGCTAACATCCCAAAGGGCCCTGTAGGACCCTAGACACATCCACTGAGTATAGAAGTAACTGAAAATGAAAACCAAGTCACAGGAAGCAGTATTTAGCAAAATCTGATCAGTTCACTACAATGTAAAATGTCAAAATATTTATTTTGGATAACTTTGACGACTTCTCTTCAACCTGTGACACATTCTGTTACGTTGGTTCACAACGTTCATCTTGTTCAGCTTGAAAAGAGAAACCGAATTTTTCCATTGATTTTCATCCTGTTACAAAAGTCAATTTCTACAGACGTTAATTCCAGTATAATGCACTCTGTGGATATTTGAAGAAAGGTGGAGCACAAAGAAAGAAGCAAAGTTCACCCAGTGAATTAATTCCAGCATCCAAGCACATTGTCACAGGAAACCATTTGCAATATTCACCATCTTTATTAATAACATGGGGCAAAATCACACCTGTGGCTGATACTACAAAATCCTGGATTTCAAAGGAGCAGCTTCATTTTCAGCTCTGCTAATGAAAAATATGGAGAACAGCCCTGGGGGGCTTAAGAGCATTTCAGTGAATTAAGAAAGACAATTTGTACCAGACTCTTCAATCCCATCTGCTTCATATCTGGAACACTCGGTGTTCCCTGCGCTGACTCACTCATCTTTGTGTTTGCAGGCGGGAGAAGCAGCGTTGCCGCCGAGGAGGGGTGGGAGATGGAAAGGTATTCGGCAGGAAAGGGAGAGGAAAGAAAAGCAGCAAACACTCAGAGCTTGCTTGTCTAGTCTAAAAAGCTTCCAGGGCAAAGCAGGCAAGATTGATAATGCTGCTTAGAGGGGAAAGCTGGCTGGGGAGAAGTACTGAAGGTGTTTTGCTTTGTGGCTCCCCCAGGGACCTTCCACCCATCCACCACAAACCCCAGGGAAATCAGGGGAAGGTTGTAGGAACCAGAGATTCTCCCAGAAATCAGGTATTTTGGAGCATGGCTGTGGGGCAGCAGGTGTGTTCACAGCTTCCTCACCTACAGTCTTGACTCAGAACACCCAAATCTTTTTTTGCAGTCACCAAAGCTAAAGATGACTTCATGACAACCACAGGAATCACATGGAAGGGGAGATGGCCTGGGATAAAGGGAGGTCTGAGGTTCATCAGCATTTACGCTGATTGAACAGCACCACTGATGAGGGAACTTTGTGGCCCTGGGGAGGGCGAACCAAGCAGCATTAAGGGACATTGGCTGCATTCCCATCTTGGCCACCAGTGCTGTGTGCCACCCTAGATAAGTCTCATTTCCATCTGTAAATTGGGAATAACCACTCTTCTTCAAGAGGTGCTTTGAGTTCCCTTGAAAGGCATTTTATGTAAGACCTAACCTACTATTTTGGTATGCAGAGATAAAAAGCAAGCATAGAAAGGAGCCCAGATCAACACGCAAACCAAGGAAAATCTTATCCTAGGCATACCAGCCCAACTCTTTCACTGAGTTTATCTGTCTCACATGCAAAACAAGTGCAGCCCAGACAATATTTGACTCTCTGTCAGCCCAGTTGGACCCACAACTTCTGTGTGTGTTTGAAGTGAGGTGAAAATAGGCACCACCACTTTTGCAGTGGAGGCCATCCCCTCTAACCACATCCATGTGGGAGCAAAGCCTTTCATGGAGCTGCGTCGCCCCTGGGGAGACAACAGCAGCGTGGCTGCAAGCACAGCACTTCTGTGTTTAAATACATTTTCCTCCAGAGCGAGCATAGGTTTGAAAAGATAAAACACCAAAAAAACACTGAAGAGAAAACCGATCTTATTCAAAAGCTGGCTGAACTCCATGGGAAGACTCCCCATGAATTTCAATGAGCTTCAGCAGGCCTGTGGGGCCAGATTAACGTAAGAGCTGAGAGGAAGATTTCCAGGTGCTCCCCATACCCAGGGCCAGATTTTTCAAGAAGACTCAGTACTGACATGTTTTGCCCTCCAGCTCTGCAATGTGTTTACAGCCAGGCAGCCTGGCAATGGCAAGAAAACCGTGGCTGCCCAAGATACACATTTCTAGAGAAGATTATCTAGCTTTCCATCCATGACAGAAGAGATGCCATACAACTCATCCCAAATGTGCCCGGCTGGGCGAGGCGCACAGCAGCATTGCCAGGGCAGGCACCAGAGCAGGGATTGCCTCCACAGACAGGCTTGTGATGTCTTGTTGTGGTCAAACCCAGACTGCACCACCAACAACAACAACTGGGGATGGGGTGGAGCTGGAGCAGAGCATCTCTGAGGGAGACCTGGCCTCCTTTGCAGGAACACAAGCAGGTGGATGTGAATCAGCCCTCAAAGCTGCGTTCCCTTGGCATGGGCAACTCAGCACTTGTGCTGAGAAGAAATTCCTCACTGTCTTCTGTGTCCTTTGCAGAGTCTGGACCAGTAGAAAAGACACAGGGGTATATCCCTGAGCTACAAAGATTTCCCATCTCAGGGGTCTCAGCATAATATTCCCATTCTCATGTGGCCAGACCCCATGAACACTAAAGAAAGAGCAGCAGTTACTCTTAATAACACAGTTATTCTTGTTCTTGTGGTGGATGGGTTTTCATCATCATGTCTGGTTTCAGCGGGGATTAAAACAGGAGTGAATCCCACGAAAACCTCTTCAAACCACTGCTGGGTCTATCAGCAGGAAGCAAGGATGGCTGGGAAGGCAGTGACATTTACAGGGGATTTTATACAGCTGGGAGGTGTTTAGCCCTTTCTCCTATCAAGTTATTAAAAGAAATATATATGTATTTGAGAGAGCTGAGAGAGCAGAAAAACAAATCAGGCCTGACTGTTCTAATTAGCAAAAGCACAGTAACTCAGTTAAGGTCTATGAAGAAAGAGGATTCACCTTCTCCTCCCAGAGACATGCCTGTGTGCCTGCAATAGCGCTCATTATTCTAATGGGGACACGAATTTGAATTGCAGTCTGGTTCTCCATGCTGCTTTGGATTGAATGCAGCTGATATCTCACGGCAGCTGCTGCTATGGGAATCTCGCTGATGAGAGCAGGATCTGTCTCACACTGACTCCAGATCGAACACCCAACTGGGTGTCAGCCTGACCATGCGAGCCCTGGCACCATCTCATTGACAACGTAAATGCTGCCTTTGCAGCCTCTCCCAGTGCTTTTATCCTGCAGCAGAAGTTTTTAATGAATCCCTAGAAATGAGCCCATCCATATAATTTATTTATGGGTTTATTGAGACAACCTGGTAAGACTCAGGGTTGCTGCAAAGATACTGGTGCATTGCACTGTGCAGCTAGCCCAGACCCCAGCACTGGGTTTTAAATACCTAAAGACATTCTTGCCAGCATTATTTCTGTACTGTTTTTTTAAAATGCTGAACTGTATGTTTAGAATACACAGCTGTCTTTGTTCAGAATAAACCAAAAATAGCAGATTTTCCTCTGCTTAGCTGGGTGTTAAATTATTTACATTTCAAACCCCATAAGTAGAAACAATGACTGTATTTCCAGAGCCTGCTCCTGCTGTCAAATATCCTTTTCTCTTCTGCAACCTAATTTAGACTTCCTTTTTAGAGTTGCAGTTTAGCTCCATTTTCAATTATATTAGAGGAACCAAGATTTCAGGCCATTATCTCATCATTTCCATGAACAGCAAGAGGTGTTCTCCATGCAGGCAGACATAGCCCTCATGGTGCCCACACAGGGGGTGGCCTTTGACTGGGGATGCTCAGACATGGGGGGGAAGAGAGGAGGATTCAGCCCCTGCCGTCCCTTCCGGTTTGGACCATGCAAAGATGCTTTGCTTTGCCTATGCAACCCCTGTGAGGATGCCCTTGTCCCCTCCAGTGGCAGTGGGGCATCTACCATGGTGGCTTGTCCTGCCCGTGTCCCTTTTCTGGGGCCACTGAGGTGTGTGGTACTCGCTGGGGTGCTTGTGCTGTTTGCACACCAAGCCTGGCTGGGGGGACATGGCCACTAAAGCAAACCCAGAGGAAACCACACTGCCATGAGGGGCACTGAAAGCTCAAGCGGAAACTCCAAGTTATGACAAGATGCTGCATCTTGAGATGCTTCTTGCAGTCAGGGCTGCAATGTTAAACTTAGTGCCTGGAGATCATCCTAGGTCAACAAAACTGATTTGATAGGGGTGCAAGCTGGGACCTGAAAGAGGAAAAAGTCTCAGATATCACACAGTTTCACTGGGCTGCTTCTCTGAAGGGCTGGCTGAGCCTCAGCATTTCTTTACTAACCCCCAAACTCCCCTTGGCATCTCCCCACTTCCTGCTCATCCGTGCAGGTGCTTTGCACTTCCATTGCAAAAGCCCTTGCTAAAGTGCCAGCCACTTTTGCCCTGTTCCCAGTTAAATCCCAGTGTGCATTACCATGGACATGGTGACTGCCTTTCTTTCACAAACACCCCCTTGTCATGAAGAAAGAGCTTGAGTGCCCTTTTGAGGTTGAGAGCTATGCTGGTGGTGGCATATGCCTCCGGTAGGGTCTCAACTGAGGGGTCAGACAAAACGTGTCCATGGGCAGGATGGGCTCACTAGCCTTCGGGCAACCATCCTAGGAGAAGGACAACTCTAATTTCAAACCCAGGCAGATGGAGCTCATTTAGCCCTGTAAGGCCATCCATCTAAGAGAAGGATACTCTAACCAAACCTACAACCTGAGGACTTTGCTGTCGCTGTCCAAGCTTGCTGGGCCCTGGTGTAAAGGGTGGGGTCAGTACTGCACATGCTGCGTCTCACCTGAGAGATCCACTACGCAGGCCAGAAGGGTTTACTCATATTTGCAAAGCCCTGTAGCGACAAGAGAGGGACAAAACAGCAAGTGAAGAGGTGCACTGGAAGCCACAGATCCAAACCTGCATGCAGGCAGTTCAGGACATTGGTCGCTCAAGACTGACCCAGGAGATGACAGTCTTGTTCAGCAACATCCTGAATGACCAAGTAGCCTTTTTTAAGGAGAGCACTGCTTGCTCCATACGGAGAGGGGCATAGAAAAGGTGGCCTAACCAAAACTCATCTCCGCCTCTACCTGCTTGGCTAGCCATGGCCTAATGGGTATCTTCTGTTGTGGTCGACCAGAGACAAAGGCATACACTTGCCTTCAAAGGTGTGTCCAGATTGACACTCACATGTTGGAACATCAGAACCATGCTTGATACAGTGGGTAACGAATGTCCTGAACATTGTTCTGCTCTAATTACCCACAAACTGTCACGACTTAACATTGACATTGCTGCTCTCAGTGAAGTTCGCCTTCATGAGGAAGGAAGCTTTAAAGAACATGGTGCCAGCTATACACTTTATTGGTCAGGCAAATCCAAACCCAAAAGCATCCCTCCAGAGTTGGCTTCATGATTAAAAATTCCATTGCCTCTCAACTTGAAAATTTGCCGTCAGGTCATTCCGTTCGCATTATCTCCTTACGCTTCCGGCTACACAACAAGCAATATGTTGATCTCTTCAGCATATATGCCGCAACTTTGCAAGCTAACCCTGCAGAAAAAGACAGATTTTACACCGGTCTGTGCCGCCTCACTCAAAAGGTTCCAGCAGATGATAAGATCATAATCCTTGGTGATTTTAACACCCAAGTAGGTAAGAACTTTGAAGCTTGGAAAGGAGTACTAGGCAAGCATGGTGTTGGAAGCTGCAATGGCAATGGTCGCCTCTTGTTAGAGTTTTGTGCAGAGCAGCAGCTTACCATCACCAACACTATTTTCCAGCAGAAAGATAGCCTGAAGACAACCTGGATGCGTCCTCGGTCTAAACACTGATGCCTCATTGACTATGTCTTAGTGCACCAGAGAAATGCTCGCGATGTCCATCACACCGGAGTGACGCCTAGTGCAGAATGTCAAACAGACCATTGCCTTGTGTGTTGCAAACTTAACCTTCACTTTAAGCCCAAACATAAGAGGGATGGCATTCCAAGGAGGAGGCTCAAAGTTAATGATCTCCAAACAGCTGTAGTGAGAGACAGTTTCGAGGCAAACCTTCAAACTAGGCTTGAAGACCATCCCATAAACTCTTCTCCTGAAGCACTTTGGCAACGTATTAAAAATAGCACCCTGCAGTCCTCCGAAGTATCCTTAGGGTTCTCCTCAAATCAAAAAAAAGACTGGTTTGATGAAAACAACCAGGAACTGTTGATAAAGAAGAGATCTGCCCACCAAGCACACCTCGCTGTCATGTAAGAAAAGCAGCCTTTCATCTTGCATGCAGTAAACTCCAACAGAAACATCAGGATATCCAGAACAAGTGGTGGCTTAACCCAGCAGAAAAGACTCAACTGTGCACAGGTTTGGGTGATCATAGAGGGTTCTATGAGGCTCTGAAAGCAGTGTATGGACCCACATACTGGGTTCAAAGGCCTCTACTCAGTGAAGATGGCCAAACGCTTCTCACAGATAAAATCTCCGTCCTGATTTGATGGTCTGAACACTTTCAAACTCTCTTCAGTGCCAACCGTGCAATCCAAGGCTCAGGAATCCAACAAATCTCACAACAACCAGTGAAAAACCAATTGGATATAGTCCCTACCATGGGAGAGACTGCCTACCCAGAAGGCAATAGGAGCTGAGCAGCAGCATGAACACCCTCATTAAGGAACATAGACTTTGGGTCTTTTTCCGCATCACCAAAACTTATTGTATCTGTTTCTCTTGTAGCATACCAGCATCTCAGTGGTGCATGTTCTTCTTGGACATTTATAAAAGGAATATTCAGCATCTAACTTGATTCTCAGCATTGCCAGACCCTGTGATTTTATTACCAATCTTCTGATATTTGGAATTTTTCATAAAGCTGCAGCTCTTGCATGCAAGCAATTAAGTGAGACTCTCAGCTTTCACTGAGAAATCAGAGGAAGTTTCTAGTTCTCATGTTTTGGAAAAGCTGGAAAATGTGCCTAAAGGCATAGACTCCAAAAGGCACGTTAAAAGAACCAATATGTTTTCTTTCTTTTTAAAACAATTGTGATTTAGGGACAGGAATGGGGGGAATGATTCATGATTTATAAATTCTGTGCCTGGCAGGTCTCTAATCTCAATGATAGCTCCATGCAGATGGATCTGGGGCTTTTTGAGAGCTGCTCAGTGGTTTTCACCTGATTCCCTGAAGCACTTCTAAACAAAACCCACAGAAAAATCTATATAAAACTTATTCTACAGAAGGCACAATTTAAAACTAGTATGTGACATCTTATAACCTAGTTAGATCTGAAATGTCATGCATTCAGATTAGAATGGGAGACACCACCACTCTGCCAACAACATGTTTAGCTGGGGTGAGTGGCACTGAAGGTTTGCAAAAATGAGTTTCTGTTTGTGTTTTGGGGTGCTCAGAGCTGGGACTGGCTCTCCTTTAAACCCTTTGCATCACCCCATGTTATTTCTTAACCTTGCTGAGTTGCTGTTCCCCACCAGAACAGGAAAAGCACCCTGTGCCCATGGCTTCCCTCCACAGAGGCTGTCCCAGGGGCTTGGCTGAGCCAAGGGCAGCTGAAATCCATGCAAACACCGAGTCCAGTGGGTGCCAGCTCCGCCTGTGGATGCAGCTCTCTTTTCCAAATGATTACAGATGATGAGATGTCAGTAGGTTTTAACAGTTTTCTTGCCTCATAATACCAAATGCACAGTAAATATCCTAATAAAAAGTTGCTCCTCAAGAAGACAGCACTGCTGTCAGTCTTAATGCTGTACCCAATACACATGTGCTGTGCACTCTTGTGCTTGTTTTGAGAAGAAACACCCAAACTGCCTTTGCCACTTCATGAGCTAAAAGACTGTGAAATGCTACCACACCACACTGTCCCTGAGTTCCAGGAGCACAATAGGTGCCAGTTAATGTCTGTGAACTACAAACACCCTATCAGGGAGGCTGGGGCTGAGATTTCTATAATAGGTGAGAAAACTGGAGATGCTTTTCTTGCAGGGTGCAGGATCATATTAGGGAGAATTTGGTCCTGAGTTGTTGAGCAAAGCCCGATGTGCAGGCATTGCTCAGAGGGAGCATCCCCTCTGCATTTACCCAACAATGGGGCAGGACTTATTCCCACTCCCCTCCCCTCTCACCTCATATGTTATTTCACTTTAGTGAAAACCTGCTGTAGGCAGCTGCAAGGAAAACAAAACCCCACCAAGGTTCATCTACCACCAAGCATCTGTGAACAGAGAGCTTATCTTTGCTATTGGACACGTAAACTGGAGCCATGGCACGGCCAGGGTGTAACTGGCGTAACCAAGAGGATGCTGCTACATGGTCAAAACTGGCACCGCTGGGGGAGGCGATGCAAACAGCGCCACCTTCAACTGCAGGGAGCACCTTAAGCTTTCTCCTGGCCTCCTGTCACCGAAACTGCTCCAGGCTGAGCATTAATCAGAAGGAAGCTTGTGCTTTGCACCGTGGGGAAGGGGCAGCCAGAAGGACATTTCTCCATTGATTTTTTAATTTTAAAAGTTTATTTCTTGGGTGGTGCGGTTTTGCTTTGGGTTTTTTTCCCTTCACACAATAAATTTCAAATTGATTTTGCAATCCTGCCTCCCCCAATCCTTGTACTCTCCCTCTCAAAGGTAATTGAGACAGAGGTTTCATTTGTCCTCCTGGCATCCCCTGGTCCACTGTTATGCTCTCTGAAGAGGGTTTCCACAGCTGGGCCCTGGGCAGGGACACACTTGGGGGCAACTCTATCCAAGGACCCCTGATGGGATCAAGAATCCCTTTCCTTCCTGGGGGGTCCTCAGACGGAGCCTGAATGCCTTTTGCAAAGCACCCACAGCTGCCCCAGCCTTGGGCTGTGTCCCCAATCCATGGCTCAGCTCTCCCTCCAGCCCAGCTGATGAGACAGCCTTTTTCACCAGGCATTTCCTGCTGATCAGACCATTAGTCCTCGTGCTGATTAACCAGCTAGTTCTCAATTTAATTAAAACATGGGCTTTTTTGAACAGCCAGAGGTTTCAATCATTTTACTTGTATCATTCCAGATCTGATTTGCATTAGCCACAAGTATCAGGGGGAAACTGGAGCAATTAACCCTTTCCACTGTTGAGGGAGGCTCCGGATTGTTGTAACACTGCTTTGAAACCAGAGCCTGAAGATCTTGAAACACATTTATCTTGACTTTCACAGGCTTGCTCTGTTTTATTCAAATACAATGCAAAAAATATGCCACCAAAGGCGGCTAGCACAAAACCAGCATCAATATGCACAGAAAGCAGTGTAGGGCCAGATCCTGATCACAGAGCAAAGCAGATTGTGTGGACTAGATTAGGTTTCTCTGCCTGAGCAGGGTCCACTTGGTCCTGCCAGTGGCGTGGCCAGTGCTCCTGTATGCAGCCTACAAGCAAGCACCAGAGCAGATTTGTGTACTGCTGCAGCCCAGAAGAAGCTTTGCATGTCACACCATGTTTTTAAGCTGCTGGAAGGTGGGGGACCCCAGCAGCCAAGTAGAAGTTTACAGCAGGGAGAGACACGATCTGTCGCAATTAACCCTGAGCAGTGCGTGTACGATGACAGAAGTGTTCAAAAGTTTGTTTTGCAGTGAAAACAATAAATGCTTGGATCACCTGGGGGTGCCTGCTTATACCCAGCCATGCTCATGAGATACCCGAGGAGGATGCTGAGCACGGGCTGGCTGGCAGCACCATGACCCCCATCCCAGCTGTGCTGAAGCCATGGAGCATCGGCCCTGCATGCTGCAAAGAAATGTGGGACAGGGCTTTTTTTTTTATGTAAAGCTTTGGTATCTCATTACCAGCCTCAAAAATATTTGGCTATAACTTGCTTTTGAGGTTTGGCCTGTGTCCAGGGACTCCAGCAAGAGAAAAGTCAAAGCTAAATAAATGAGTTCAAGTTCAAACCATTCCAGCCCTGGCTGTAGGGCGTTCTCTTGCCACCACCGCCCAGGATGCCTGGGGTGCTGGGAGAGCCCTTCTGCAGAGAAACAGTTGCACAAAAGGGTTTGGAAGGTATTTTCCACAGGCAGCTAATGGCCCATCTTTCATCTTGCAAAAAGCACAAGCTAGTAATTTGCTCCTCTGCATTTCCCTGTGATGGCAAGCTGCACGCCTTAGGATTTATTTCTTTCCTCCCCACCTGACCATGTTTCCCACGGCACATAGGAGTACAGTCAGCTCCTTGACGCATGCTTTATTCCTCGGCTAGCCTGGAGTAAATGGGCACTGTGTAAACCATCTTCCGCTTTGCTTCTGCTTTGTTTCCTGTTGGAGGGTCACAGCAGTTTGGGCTCAGAGGCTGCCCTGCTCTCCTCCTGACACCCACGGTTAAGCCCTCCTGTGCACTACCCCAAACACAGAAACACCCTTGCAGAGATGTGAGATAAATCCTCAATCACTCCCACAGCCCTGAGCCTGGACAAACCTTTCTTAAGCATCAACAGCATAAAGGCCTTTGCTCTCTGCTCTGCATGCTGCAGTGAGGGTGAGGCCTCGTCCTGAACCTTCTTCACCCAGCGTTGTGGTGGTTACAAACAGATCCTGCAGAGTTTAGGGAGTTGAACGGCCTGCTGCTTTCAGATACTGCTTCCATCAGGAATGGTTTCCTATCAGTCTCCCCTAACACATTCACATGCTGGAGAAGATCTGCCTGAAACTTCTCAGGTGGGATCATGTTCACTCCCAGTGGGAATATCCATGTGGCAGTGGTGGTCAGTGGCTCTTACCCTGGTGCTGGGGATGGTTGGCATTGGAGGTGGCACACCCCAAGCTCTCTGCTCTCATTTTGGCCATCCCCTGGGAGCTCTAAGGGGATGGTCAGGGTGGTTCATGACTGTAACTTACGTTTTCCATTAGTAAAATTTCCTGACCTTTTGCATGAACACAAACCACACCATGGTATGTATGTGTATTTGTGTGTGCAACAGTGGAGTGTGCTCACATAGTCACATACCACTGCTGTTGCCTCTGCAGCAATACCCACTCCATAGCTGGTGTTACAGAGAAAGACTTGCCAACCATCACATCTCTTTCTGCATGGAGACATGATGCTGCTGCCTGGCCTCTGCGATGAACCCCCAAACTGGTGCCTAGGACCTGCCGCTGGAGAGGCCAGCTCACACAAAGTGTGTATGGATATTCTCACATCAGCAGGTGAGTGAACTGCTTTGAAGGGAGACATCAAAAAGGGAGGTGTCCTGTGAGCACAGAGAGCCAATGTTTTTCTGCTTGAATTGCCGTAACATCAGCCAAATAAGGAAGGATTGCAAGTGATCATAAAAGTAAGGGAACTCCTAGGGAACATCAGCCTACTCTGGAAAAATACAACAAATGCTGTTGATTCTTTCCTGCAGCCCCTGACATATAAATTAGGTAACTAACCTGACCTGTGACTGTTTCTCCAAGAGACCGGCTGCAACATGACAAATGGGCCTTTCAACATACCAGGGCTGATTGCTAAAAGTGCTATGGGAATAGCTCAGAGCCTCACAGTCACATTATGAAAAACCCCAAGATGCCACTTCAGGCAGAACACACACTGTTGGAAAGCCCTTGGGTCTTATCTGCCTGCCTGCAAAGAAGCTGTGCAGGGAGCCCCTGGCACAGCAGGACGGGTGATACTCAGGGTGATTTTAAGAAAAACACACTCTCACTCTTAGGAAAGGGATTTTGGACTGTTCTTTGTTTGAAGCATGTGATACAGGTTTTTTGGGGTGGGTCTTTGCTGGTCATCAACATGGATGTGGCGTGCACCACTGGCTCCTGGTGCGGAAGAAGGCAAATTCCCCCTCTGCAGGGCCAGGAGCTGCTGTTCCGAGGATTCAAACCTCCCCAGCCCCCAAAGTCATGCTGTCAGTATTGCTACTGATAAAAGTGGCTTTCCAGGCATGCAAAATGAAATTATTTCATTGCCATCATGCTGGATTTATGACATGTTGACAGACCTCAGAGCAAGGCAGCTCCTGCTCCCCCTGACGCTGCTGAGTCACTCGTGGGAAATGTTGGGTTCAGCACGGGGGAGGGGCAGACAGATAATTTCTATTTGAACTATTCGCTATTTGCGTTAAGGCCATAAAATCTGTATGTGTGCCCCAAAACCTGAGCTGTGAAATGGCCAAGACCCAGTCAAGGAGGTAGTTGTGAGGTCTTGTTGGGGTAGAAAGGAGAATTAAACTTGCTCTTCAACCTGAACACCACAACTTGCGGCACACGCATTCCCATTTAAACAAAGGCACTGACAACACAACTTAGTTGAGACTCTGTGGGCGAGCATGGCCGTGGTCAGGACTGAGGGTGATTTTGCAGCCCTTGTGGCAAGAAGAGTTAAGAGATTTTCACCTAGTGCTTGTTCACACCTATGAACAGCTCAGGCATTTGGGGCTGGCACCACTCAAGTTCACATGTGCCTGCTCAACTTTCCTACCTGCCCTGCTCCCTTGAGGGTACCTGCCTTCACCTGTGCAAAACATGCCATCACCTGCCTAATCCCCTCCACAGCCATATCCTTCACCTACATTTTAGCTGAGTGGGAAAAGGCTGAGCCAGCCTCCGGGTGTCCCGCACCAGCACCTCCCATCCTGCTCAAGGGTGCAGGTCCAGACAAGGCAGTGGTCCCAATGCTGTGTGTTTCCAGGATAAATTTTTCCCAGAAGAATTGTGCAGGCTTAGCTAACAACTGCTATTCCTCTCCCATCTGCTTAAGCCATTTCAATCCTTGAGTTTCAACATACAATTTCACAAGATGTGGCTCTGTTTCAAAGGGTGACCAAACTGCAAATCAGCTCCTTCAAATGCCCAGTCATGCACTCTACATTAAGCAATTAAACTGAGCAATAAATATCGCTTTGTTGTGAACAAGCCTCCATTTCCTTTCCTATTTTAATAACAATAATGGTCAAACTTCTGTTTAAGAAGCAGTTTCTGGTTCTACTAGGAAATGTGCCAACCTATTCAAAGAGACACAAGGAGGTAATAGCTTTTATTAAGCCAAATTATGTAATTAGTAAAAAACCAGTCAAGCTTTGAGGCACACAAGTCCTTCAGGTCTGGGGAGAGGCAATGGCTCCTGGCAGCTGCAAAACAGATGAATGTTGGGTGTTGCTCAAGACCTGGTCTCTTTGATCAATGCTGCTCTGCCTGGGGCATGGCGTCTGCACAGGAACAGGCGCTGGCTCTCTTGCCTGGGCTGTGTTTAAGGAGGACAGTTCTGGTTTGTGTAATGTGCATATCCAGGTTACACTGAACACCGTTCCAGGGTTAAGTGTATTTTTATTTGCAAGTTTGAGTTTATTTTACAGCTTCTGGGAGGACCTCTTGACCTAGAGCGGCCACCTCTCACTTAGCGTTGCAGCCATAGGCACAAAGCCTGTGTTAAGTACACACTAGCCCCAAATGGCCCGTGTCTCCTGCTGTATGCAGAGTGCTCACAGGTTTTTTAAAATGTAATTTTCTGAACATCTGATGTGGGCACATGGGATTCCCACAGCTTCTCCTGGCACAGCATTTGCTTCATCTTTCAGACTGGAAAGCTCTCGGGACAGGGACCATGGTTTTAATTACGCACAGCTCTCAGCTGAGCAAAACCATCAGTCCCTATTAAGTGAATAAATAATTACTTCAGCACAACTCATTTCTGGCTCAAACCTATTACTGAAGTGTTCACAGGTCATGGCATATTCGTAAACATAACTTAAATAAGATATGTGCATTGGACAACCAAATCTTCAGCAAAGATGTCAACTTAACCTCCAAATCCTGTGAATGTTTTGGTGGCACATGCTTTAATTTGTTAGTGACACGAAACCACCATCATCCACCACTGTAGAGGCACAGGACTATGCCATTGCATCCCAGATGAGGGTGTTCCAATATGTTCTTCAAAGACTGGGAGGAGAGCCAGGTGAAGCTGCTGACATCTCACAGCACAGCTGGCCTGGGACAGTTCTCCTCAGCAAAAATTAAATGCAGGATCAACCCCTCTTCATCTAGGTGGCAGGTCCCACAAAAAGATATGGTTCTAGGCTACTCCTAGAACCTACATCATGCAGGATTAACACCTAAGATGGCCAGGCACTGGGGAGATCTCCATGCTTATGTCTCTTCACAGAGACACGTTAACATGCAGAGGAGACTTCTGAAGTTGAATTACCATCAAATGCTGATTGGGGTGTGTCTGTCACATCCCCTTTTTATGCCAGTCACTGAGTTCCAGAAGAGTAAGAGCTAAACAGGAAGATGATACTTAGAGGTGGAAAAACCCCACAAGTCTCAGTAGGAAAACATAGATGACAGGGTTGAATGCAGGATTCCCACTTGTTTTTACTTTATGCTCCTGAACTATGTTTGTGATCAGACCTTGGAGTAATAAATAGACAAACTGCCCCACTCTCATAAGGACTCACGCCATATAGGCTAAAGGCTTTTGCCTCTCACACCCAGCTCTAGAGAGCAGCTAACACTTTCAGCACACAGCCACTGTGGTGCTGTTAGTTGCTAATTCTGGCTGGGTTCCAGATCATCATCCCCCATGAAGGTGTCTCCTGCCACAGGTCAGCCTCTCTGTTTGTGGGTAATAGCTTTCCATCAGGTAAAAGAGCTGACAGCCCCCTCTTCCCCAGCATGATGTTCCCTATTTTATAACCCTCTGAAGCTTTGTAGCAGCTGTTTCAGATCACTGTCAGCCAAAGTCTCCATGCGCAGACACACTGGCCATCACTGCAGATGTGTAACCAGATTGGTGATCACCAACTTTACAGATAGATACCACCTTATGGATATTTTGTCTATGAGGTTACACAGAAGATCCACTTCATACCCTCCAGCACCACCAAATGCTACATGCTGTGTATTAGGCACAGTCTTGTTCAAAGAAATAAGGCTAAAAATCACAAATGCTATGAACATTCACCGCACAGGCATGAGAGAAGTCTCAGGACCCACACAGTTAGGAAACTTTTTGGGTAAAAAGGAAGAGGTTATTGCAGGAAATCTGAGAACAATGCTAGACTATTTGAGGACAACAGCATTTCCTTTCTGAACACCAGAATTAATTATTTGTTTTGGAGTCCAGCCAGATACCATTTGATGTGTGCTGTCCTGTTAAGGTGGAAAAGTATTTGCAAGAGCTTTCTCAGTGTTACCAAGGCATAATTGGCCTATATCTCTATTTATGTGCATTAATGCCCTGTAAACAAGCCATCCACAATTGCCACAAGATCTTATGGATACCAGAAACAGATGAATTCAAAAAGCTTTAGAACTCTTGAAAAAAACATCCACTGGGTACAATTAAAATCAAATGCCACAGATTACTGGCAGCTGGGAAGGTACTGTCTGACCACTTTTGCTTTGTCCTAATACTCTTTGCAAGCTCCTGAGCAGTGGCCATTGAGAAAGAGACAGAACATAAATGAGCTTTTGCAGTCGTGTGATGTCTTTATGTTCAGCTATGGAAAAGGTGTGTTTTCTAGCCCTGCTCTTTCCTGAGCAGAGCTGCAATCAGCCTCCACACCAACCTGATCATTGATATCTGATTTTCTCTACCACATCATCAGATTTCAAAGCAGCAGCCAGAGCTAACCACAAACTGCTTCAAAGGCTTCATTGCCATCTATCTACAAGGAACGTTTAAGCTTAAAGATGGGAACAGGAACGTCATTCCTGTGTTCATGAGTTAATACTGCTCCTCCCTCATTTTTGAGAACATCTGCAAGTCCCCACAGACTAAGCAATGAGAAATAATTTCATACCAGTAGCACAATATTTCTTATGCTTTACCTCCAACCCCACCCAGCACGTAAGAAATTTCCACAACCCCATCATAAAAACAGATCAAAAAGCTCAAGATGCAGGTGACAAGTCACAGAATTAGCATTAGGTTCCACAGACCTCAGTAATTCACAGGGAAGGAGAGGGCAAACTCCCTTTGCATAAGCAGTTGAAGATTCTTTCCAAATATTAACCACAGCAGCAGAAATCACAACTGCTTTGCCAATCACATGCAACACAAAACAATCCAAACCTTTTTCTGCAAATCTAGTTCCAGTATAACAAACAATTTAACCCTTTCTATTAACCAGAACTCAAGAAGCTATAGTAATTAGGCTAGAAAAGGGGAAAGAAACAGATTAAGCCAAAATAGCAATAGCACATTTGGACAGCACTGCAGAAACAACAAAAAATTGGCTGGATTTCAGTGTCTGGTTGCATTACAGCTCTAGGGCAGGTCCTACAATACAGTCCTTCTACAATACAATCTTCACATAGGAACTGGACTCTGCCCACTCATCCCACCTGCTTTTCTTTCAGCAAACAGCGGTAGCAGGGGCAATCTGTGGGCCAGATAAAGTTGTCTTAGTGCTTATTCCATTAGAGGTAAGGCAATTTCCTCCACTTTTTTTTTTTTTTAATAAAAAAAATCCCTGCTGCAAACCAAGCACACATGCCCATGTGCTAAATAGCTTATGCTGCCCTGCAACTACAGCCATTCCTTATGTCATCACCAATGACATAGCTTGCTCAAGGCCCTCAGTAATGAAGTGCAAAAAAGGTATTAAAAATACAGGCCACTTCTCTGACTGACAGAGGGTTGGATTTAGCAAAAGTGAGGGGAAAAGGGGATGTTTCTTTTGCCTAAATAACAGAAGGACTCAGCAGGGCAGCCTGCATCAGTGGCTGTTACTGCTTCCTCCAGACAGCCCCTGTAGCCCCCAGTCTGGGGAACTTGTCAGTTTTGTCTTCCTTTCCAGCTTGCCTGGTCTGGGGACAGGTATCCCACAGCTTGCACTGCTCTGATCTTGATTTATGAGGACCCAAGATCCCTGATTAAAAAGTCAGAAGTCCTGAAGCAATACTAGCACTTTTCAGCAAACTTTCATAGTCATCTATTAGGGACGGCAAACTGTTAATGAGTCTCCTGCTGCTTTTCCATGCAGCCTTGTGGTCAGAGCCCTGAAATTCAGTTCGAGTGTACAACCTCACTGGGTTTCTTTCCCTTATTTCTCCTAATTTCTGGTCTTTTGAGGCACATTTTTGTTCTGAAGACTAGACACAGCTTGATGAATTAGCCTCACTGATGGCACGGTCACATTGAAAATGACATTCTTCCTCATAGCCACAGTCTTTAAAAGTTTACCTGTACCTGTCTGTGTGAAGAACAAGAGCCTCTACAGAGCACTGTCCCCTGTTTCATCTTCATGTTGGATAGTTCTTCATCCAAGGATACAGGAAAATAAAGACTGCTCTATGACACCAACACTCAACCTGCTTGAAGCTAAACCTCAACACAAGATGCTTTGCTTGTGTTATTCAACATGCTATCCCTGAGGGTGGTTGGTGCCCTCACACAGACCCATCCCTTCCCCACAACGCTCCTCTCTGGGCAGCCTTGCTGTTGGTGAGGTTACTAAAAACCCCCTACGATACATTGGGAGCTAGGAACCCTGGCAGTACAGCCTGCATCAGATGCAAGCAGCTAACAAAACCCACCGAGCTCTTGTGCTTCCTTGTCTTAGAAAGACCTAATTAAAAAGAACATAAGAAAGAAAAAGCAAAGAAAATCTCCACTAGCAGCCCTCAGCCCCATTATAGAGGAAGTCTGAGCTGCCCTAATTCTCTCCAGCTGAGCTGGAGGCTGCAAACTATCTGCACCTGGAAATCAGAGCCTTCTGCATGTTACTGCTTAGGAGGAGAGCGTGGGCTTCAGGTGATGGTGAAGCTTGAGGGGGATCACTGTGTGTCTGGTGTCCCTGCAGCTCTGTTGAATTACAAAGCACAAGATGGAATTGTGGTTTTTGTCTTTATTCCTATTGTTTTAGCGAGATGCAGTTGCATTCCTGAGGCACAGCCTGCTTCTCAGATTGACTAACTAGGTTAGGCTTTCGATTGGTTTATGCCTTGTTTTCCTAGGGTGTTTAGCTAGCTAACACGGAAAAGAGAAAAGGGATTTAAACAATATATATTATCTTGTTTCAAGACCTTTCCAAGAACTTTGGCTCAGAGCCTAAGGGAAGGCCCTTTTTCCATTTAGGAAAAGCACAAGCAGCAAGTAAAGTGCAGTTTTACTTGTTGGGAGTTGAGGATTGGGATTTTGGATGTGTTTTTTAATTATTTGGTGGGAAGTTTAGGTGTTATTATACACTGAGTAACTCATGGGCTTGTGTGTGTCCTCACGACAGCCCTAAGAAATGGGGAAATATTTATTAACCTTACACTCAGAGAACTGAATCACAGAGAGAGATGTGTGAGGGCTTGTTAATGGGAAATCCAGAGTGCCAACCTTCCCACAGTGGAGCAACCTGCAGGAGAGCCATAAATGATTGCTGCCCCACAGGTGCCCCTGCAGCTGCTTGATGTTGGCTGAAATGAAGCTTTTTTTCTCCATAACTGAAGCTCTCTAGCATTGCCTCAAACTACAGCTTTAAACCAGAGCTTTGGACCTGTCTTATGAAAGGCTAAGTCTCTCTGATAGGGTGCACCTGGCTGTCTATTTCACCCATTTTCATGTGGGACAGCCCACTGACTACAGAAATGCCGGTTCTGCAGATACCTTTGGCCAAACAGCTTTGGGGTAACCTGCCTTGTTAGGTCATTGTCCTCTGCTTGGATAAGATGCTTAAAACTGTGTTCAGGAACATTAAACCAAAACCAAACCTAATTGCAGTAGATGTCTCATGAGAAATACCATGACACAAGTTGTAATCATCCAGCCTCTGCTGTGCTGTGCTATCAGACATGAGAATAAACAGCAGAGCAAAAGCTCTCCTGTGGCACAGCAGTTGTTGGCTTCCATATATAGCCTGATGGCAGCCCAGCCATCCCAAGTGCTTAAGCCTGCCCTAAATGCTGCAAGGGCTCAGGAATGCCTGTGTTCCCCTGGCACCCAGCACTATGCAGGAGCTGAGCACCTTCATGAATGAGTCCACTGCTGACATTACCCCATGTCACTGCAGACAGATTGAGGTGGATCACCCTTACCTGGTGGTGATGTAGAGTATACAAAGCCTTTGTGATGCCTGAATGGAACCCTCACCCACAACAAATTTAAGAAATGAGTGATCGTGACAATACATCATCTTACCTTTTGTAGACCTGTGTGATATAATTACCACTGCCAAAGAGTCTGCTTACTTAGTGGCTCAGTAATAAATGAGGTGCAACAGATTTTGGAGCAACTGATTATATTTAAGTGGGAAGTTAGAAAATGGAAGGAAGGAGAATTAAAAACCCAGGATCTTATCACATGTCTGCTGTTAGCTTTAGACTTGGCCTCTCTGAATGTTTCCAAAACAGCAGGAGTACAACTTGGCTGTAAATCTGTATTATGTAATGGCTATTTCTTTGTTTCCTCTCACTTTAAGGTTTAGCAACAGGAGGAAAAAAACCTCATATATAGCAATGTGGGGGTAGGGATGTTAAGATGATGCAGAATCCCTTTGAGCTATAAATGGAGAATTGCATAACTGCTGCTGTGGGGTTGCTAGGTTTTGCCACGTCCCTGCACTGTGTTAAATATTCACAGTACTTGTACTTTCAGTGGTATCACTGCTGCCAAGCCTGGATATGGCCCTGCCAATCCCAGCCGTTGGCCGGGTTTCCATGGAGCTGATGGCACCCCTGCTCTTCATTCACAATGAAATCCTCCCAGTGCTTTCCTAAATCCATCGCTAAAAATGAGGCGTGTACAAACGAAGTAAAACAGTTTATCAGCGTTTGCTCCATGTCTCGTGGATGTGCTTGCTTTGTCTTAAAAAAGCAAGGTTTAGAAATGAAACCCATTTTGTCTTGCCTGGCAGATCTGCAGAGCTGCATATTGCTTTTAACCCTCATGTCAGCAGCTCTGAAGTAGCTACCTGTGTGGCTGAGTTCCTTTCAATACTTAGAGAAGGATGGGGACAGACTTTTTAGCAGGGCCTGTTGTGGTAGGATGAGAGGTAATGATTTTAAACTAAATGAAGGGAGGTTTAAACTAGATTCTTCCTTATGGAAGAAATGTTTTTGCAGTGAGGGTGAAAAACTGATACAGGTTGTCCAGAGAGGTGGAAGATGTCCTGTTATCCCTGGAATCATTCAAGGTCAGGCTGGAGTGGACTCTGAGAAAGCTGGTCTAGTTGGATGTCCATGCTTGTTTGGGGGGGGTGGGACCAGATGATCCTTAAATGTCCCTCCCAACCCAAACCATAGTATGATTCACCATTCCTTCTCTTCATCTACCTTTATCTATTTCCTGGCTTAAATCACACTGTAAAATCTTATGGAGTAGATATGAAAAAAAAAATACAGTGTCTCCTAAACTGTGAGTTTGCCTTCTTTTCCCCCTGTAGCACAACACTCATCAAAACCTTTCAAATTTACATTTAAAGCATCTTAATGGAGTTAGTGGTGCAGATTTTCAATATATTGGCTTCCTGGGACCAGTTTATGTCTGTGCTGGGCCCAGTTTTCATCCGTGCTGTAAGCTGAGAGGCTTTGCTAGCTGTTGCTTTTTGGAACAGGGCAGCACTAGATGCTAGAGATCTGCATATTCAATATGCATGTGAGCTCAAACAGCTTTTTTTTTTTATGCCTCTAATTAGTCTAAGTAGGGTGTTGGATTCAAGTGCTAATTAGAAATGACCACTCTAAAATACATTAGGATATTTAGGGCTCTGTGCTGTTTGCATATTCAGGTTCCAGCTCCTGCTGTCGGTCTGTGTGAGTAACCAGAGGAGACCATTCACCCAATCCCTTTTAACCTGTGACATTATTTTATTTCCTTTTTGTTTTGACAGATACACCATGTCTAACAAAATGGGTCTCTAGCAGTGGGAACAAGCATGCATAGGACATGGTGTTATCCCTGGCAAAAGGGGGAAAGGAATGTTTGGCAGTGAAAGGCAGGGACTGGCAGTCAGGACTTTTCCAGCTCTCTAAAATAATGATGTGATCACCTGCTTACCCAGCACTGAGGAGAGCATCCCTGGGAGTACCCTGGGACAAATTTAGGCTTATAGATTCACAGGGTAATATGGTATGAAAGGGGTCTCAGGAGGTCGGTAGCCTCACTTGGAATAGGGTCATGGAGGAGGGCAGACCAGGGTTTACCCAGCTGGGTCCTGCAACCCTCCAAGGAACTGGACAGCCCAGCCTTTCTGGGTAAATCTCCCACTGCTCCTGACCAGCTTCTTCACTGTGATTTTAGGTGTGTGAAACAAAGAACCTAGGAACTCGATGCCTTCCTGGCATGTATTTCCACTTCTTGTGGTGAGTGCATCCTGTAAGCCTATAGGCAGGCTTGGAAGGATACACAAGTCTTTCTTACAATTGCTTTGCTTATGTGAGGACTTCTGGTCCCATGGAAATGGGGAGTAGTAGCTCAGATGTGCTGTTGAGAGGCACTGTCAGAATCAGTCATGAGTGGTAATGGAGAAGGTTGTGCCCGGAGCTGGGCTAGGGGAGATGGCCTCTGCTTCCTTCCTCCGCCACTGGAGCCATTGAGAGGCAGGACAGGGTCCAGCTCATGATGTTCATTGAAGCATTAATTTCTAATGAAGTGGCTTGGTAGGAATAGATTTACAAAAATATGTGCTCCAAGAGCTTGACTTGAGGGTTACTGAGAATACAACACCTACAGGTGAGCTAAAGGGGCTGGAGGGCTCTTGGCACTTTCTGAGATGAAGCAAAACAGGAATGAGAACCCTTCAGGTCACTTGTGCAAATAGTGGCTGCTTGAAATAGCCAATTAGTGAAAACAATAACAGCCTCTGCTTTCCAAACCTCCCCTGCGGAATATAAACAAGGACAAGGGCAATGGTTATGGCTTGGCAGCACTGGCATAAGTTTGCTCATACAGTGGGGCCCAGGCACAAAGAAGGATGCAAACAGGGTCCTATGTACTGCCTGCTGAATGACTCCCCTGGAGCTTGTCCAGAGCATTCCTCATCATCCCATCACTCTTCATCACGAAGAGGTCTATCTGCAATACTGGGGTTCATCTGTACTCATTATAATCTGGGCTATTCAAGGCAAATGCCTTTTATGACCTGTGATGCCCAGTGCTGGGAGTCAAAGCACCCCTTGCTCACTGATGCTTGCTGGGGAGTCGCTGCTAGGAAGTGTAAGGACATGGGTTCTGAATCTATCCCCTCCCACTTGGAAAGGATGCAGCTGCTCTCAGGCCTATTCAGAGTCACAGAGGAAGTTGTCATCTGCTTTTCATGCCACTGTCAAAGCCAAACTGAGGTTCATTTTTCTGTCCCTGGGAGGAGATGGCTGGGCTGGGGACCTCGCATTTCCCACCATGGCAGTGCAGGCTGGCAGCCTGAGTGAGCAGCCAAGCTATAGTTCTGAGCAGAGGAAATCTGTTTTAAAAGCTGTGTTAACTAACGTAACACTAAGCTGCACACTCTCCTTATTCTGGGCAAGGACTGTTGGGTTTTAAAATATGTCAGCTATTATGCATGTTACATGCCAGACCAGTCTAAGATTGACCGAAGCATTCACATATGTGACCATCCTCACACAGCACAGGGGCAAAGTCATCCTAACCCTGTTACAGCTCTGCAGGTGCAGCACATCCCTGCAGAGCTGGGCACCAGTACCGTGCCCCTGTAGCCCTGCCAGGGTCACCATGCCTTTCTATCAGTGGACATGTCATCCTTAGATATTTGCATCACCCTTAAATTGAACGGGAGACATGTTACAGCAAAGTATGGCTTTGCTATCTGAATTAAGCGGTTGAAGCTGGGGATAGGAAGGGACAGAGGGCACAGAGGCCCTGGTCAAGGTGCAGGGTGGGATGTGGCTGGTGTCAGTGCCTTGCACAGGAGCTCAAATGAACTTTCCAAGGAGTCCCACTTGAGCAGACAGCAACATGGCAGCTCAGCAGGTTTGGAAGCTTTTGAGAGACCCTTTCCAAGCACAACGCTTAGCACAAACTGTCCATCCTTGGTTTTTCAAATGACCCTTGGGAATAATTAAACCTGCCCATCACCAGGTGGGAGGGCCAGGCTGGCTGCTTGCCTGGCAGACAGAGGGGCTCCAGGGCCTAAAGATGTGTCCCTGCTGTGGCTGCCTCCTGCACATTCCCAGGGGTGTGCAGAGACTTAGCGACATTGAAAAACAGCCATGAAAAATATAGCTCCTCTCACCAGCCTGCAGCTGAGAGAGGGGGAAAACCAGGCACCCCCCACTCCTGCAAAGGCTTTTGCATGGTACTGAAAGCAGCAACATAATTTACCACCTGCTGTCATGCCCAGGTCCTCCTCACTGATGCTGCTCACAGCGGTTGTATTTTCCCAGACAGGGCTGTCAGTGCTGCAGCCAGCGACAGCCTGTGCTGGTGGTTCATTTTGCATTCACCTCTTCAGGTTCTGAGACCTCCCTGAGTTGCAGCCCCTTCCCCTGGCTCCAGCACAACTGTCCAGGGACTCCAATGGAAGTTTCTGTCCTGCTCTGGCCTGTTCTCAGGAAACAAAAGATGTTTAATGATGCCTGAATGAACATTCTGGCTTTAGCTACTCTCTTTTCAGGCTGATTACTCTTGTCTTGGTCTCGTTACCATGTTACAATGTTAAGAATCTTCACTGAAAATTCATAGAGGTTTGAGCAATGCTGGGCTGTGTGCAGCTCAGGTCAAAGCACAAAGAAGCTGCACCTTGCCTGAAGTCCCAAAGCAAAAGGTTGGTTTTGAAGCGGTTATAAATGCAAGCTGGTCTAGGTCCAGTGTTTGCTTGGCTCCAATTCAGATTAATTCCTGAAGTCAAACTGAACTTCCAGCCCTCAGGTACATTTACAAGAGATGAACATGGACATATCTATGGCTTAACAGAGCCATAATTTCTGCCTGAATGCTTTATTATTTGAAAATCGTAAATAAGGTGAAGTGAAAAGGACAAGCCCCTTTAATCTATGAGTGCTGTGCTAAATGGTGGTGGTAAATCTCTGCTGGCTCTGTGGCAGGTGTAGCTGATTTGCACTCCCAAAATGGCCATGATTTTATCTCTCAAACAACACTGAAGTTGTGGAGATCAGCTTTACGAGGAAAAAAACCAAATCTACTCTTGGCCAGGCTTGGATGGGGATAGTCAGCAAGGCATTGTGAAGAGACTGGATGTATTCAGCTGTTCCAATGAAAGAAATGCCCATCCTGCACTGACTGTGAACTTTGTCAGACTCCCTTCTTATCTCCTCCATTGCACTTCTTATCACTTCTGATCTATTTATTGCTCTGCTTTGCAAACTTTTCTAGCCCTGTAGATAAGGGTGTTTCAAGGCTGGTGTGTTCAGCTATCTCTGAAAAAGATCCTACCCCCAGCACCACGGAGGCTGTCCATGCCAACAGCCCTGTAGGCAACACCACTCCCCTCCAGCACAGAGATGCTTGAAAAGTATTTTTATGAGTTATGTGCAGCAAAGTGCTATCTTCCAACCCACACATCTATGCAAGATGCTCACACTGCTGCCAGAGGACAGTGGTTGCTTGCAACTATCCATGCTATGTGTGTGCGTGTCTAACCAAAGGGTGATCTACAGTCTGTCAGGGACTTTGTTGGTGGTGGTGCTCTTCTTTCAGTCTGGATTTCAGCCACAGTCAGGATAGAATTGAACCTGATTAGTGCATACAGGTTCAAATACCCTTTCTGTTTCAGGGCTTAATTTTTATTATTTTGTAGAGAGGATACATCACACGTGGCATTTTAGTATGTTTGATTTGCAAAGCACCTTGGGTTCTTTTCCACAAAAGGCACTACATTGAATTTTCTCATGATGTTGCATTATTTTGCATAAACTACAAATTGACACTGATCTGCTTGTCTCTGATGTGTACATGCATTCAAAGTTTAATTCGTATACAACCCAGCCCCCTGAGTGCTAGGGAAAGCAGGGGCACCCTCTGGGAACTGTCAGTCAATAAAAATACCTTCTGTGAAGGTTTTTCCCTCTGTCCATCTCTGAATGACTCTGAGAAGTCTGAGTTGAGGAAAACTCCACCCCTACATGGAGAGAGCAGAAAAATCCAACTCAATCTCCTTCAAAAAAAGAAATTCCTGTTATTCAGGAAGAATTTCTGTCCTCCCTTCAGTCCCATTGGAGTTTTCTGTAAGGCAATCAATGGGTAATAACCAAGTAAAGACTTTAAAAAGAAGTCTCTTGTTGCTGTCATATGTACCATATTGTACATTCCAGCCTCAAACTGGGTGACTTAAGAAGCTGCAGAAAAAGAGAAGAAGAAAAATTATTAACTCTGATGAGGATGCTCATGCACTTGCCCTCAATCATGTTCCCTGCAGGGCGGATGCTGGGGCGATGCATTTATGGGTATAGAGCATCATAGCGTCTCTGCTAGAAACTCCAGTCCTCAGCATAGAATGGGAACCATCAGCACTGTGGTCTGTCACTGTTGCGGGACCTGATGGCCATGGAGGTATCCTTCAGTACTGGACCCAACAGGGGGGCACACTGGCATCCAGAGAAAAGGATCCTTTAGAGAACTGCCCAGAGATTAATGGAAATATTAAATCTGTGGTTCTTCTTTATTCCTTGCAAGTTTTTTTTCCATGGATGTGAGGGCCAGAGAAATCTTTTTGAATGAGATTGATGTTTTATCAGAAAAAATTCTGGTCTCCCGAGAGAGATAAAATAGTTGGCAACATGGTATTCAGCACATGGTTGAAGATCTCCTCCCCTCTTCTGCCACGGTGGCAATCATGGCTGGGATCGGAGAAAAGACATGGAGGAAAGGAGACCTGAAACACAAATTTTTTGAGGTGATCAGGGTGCATGCTCCTCCTTGCAGCACTGAAAACGCAGGTGTCCCAATCACTCCAGGGTTCACTGTTTTTTTTAAACCTTTGGAAAACTCAGTATTTTGCTCCACAAATTTTTAGTTTTCCATTTTCAGCCACTTTTGAAAAACAATCTCAGACTCGTTTCTGGAGCTGGTGGCTCAGAGGTTTCAGTTCATTGCTGGCCAATAAAGGTGAAAAACTGAGTGTGTTTGAAGGGGAAGAAACCCACATTGCAGTTATTGAGGGTCAGAGTTGGTGACCAGCTTCCAATAGCACAGAAGAAATATTTGCAGCTGCTTGTGCAGGACATTATTTCCTGGGTACCTGGCTTGTAGGTGTAGTTAAGGACTAGTAAATCTGAGGAAATCTTAAATTAAGGAACCAAAATGTGCCTGCAAACATTTCTGCCTATCATTTTTCAACTGTAATAATGGCAGTCCTGTTAAAACAAGGATGAAGAATTGGTCCTATGTCAATAACCTGTATGAATGATGCTAGAGAAAAATGGCAAGTCATCAAAAGGCCCTGTTCTCTTTTTAATTCTCTTCCCAGCTCATTATGGATTATCACATTTTGTCTAGTTAGTGGAATGACTGTGGAAATAGAAAAACTATTTCTCTTCCTATCTAAAAGATGAATGAGGCTCACATAATTGGCTTAAGTTATCATTTAGAAGTGAGCTCCAGTGATGCAGGGTTTTTTCATGCTGTTTTTTGTCTAAGTTGAAGTCCTGTGCCACAGTAAACTGCTGGCTTACCCCTCTGGTTGTTTTCTGTCCCCAGCACCCACATACTTGGCCAAAAGCAATATGCTTATGAAGGGCTGAACTATGCTTTTCCAGAAAGATCAGCCAAAATTACCCAGCAGGCTGAGCTGATCACCAGAGTGTAAATTACCACCAGTGCAAACAACAGCTGAATGACCTGAGCACACTCAGGAAGTCACATCCACCCTTGCCTTGGACGCAGACTTCATCCCACTGCACTTAACCCTACCTGAGCTGTAGCCACATCTACAAAGAATTCTTCACTATGATTGTTTTGAGGCCCTGGCACAGGTTACCCAGAGAAGCCGTGGTTGCCCCATCCTTGGCAGTGTTCAAGGCCAGGTTGGATAGTTGAACAACCTGGTCTAGTGGATGGTGTCCCTGCTCATGGCAGAGGGCTGGAACTAGGTGATCCTAAAAGTCCCTTCAGCCACAAGCCATTCAACAATTCTATGATGCTATGCTTTATGAGTCCCAGAAATATTATATGAGCTTCAGGCAGCCTGGACTCCCACCTCCTGGAAGGTGCTGGAAAACGAAAAGGGACTTAAAAGCAGTATTTTTCTTTCAATACCAAGAGAGATTAAAAATAGCAAGGGAAGAGGAGGTGACAACACCAGATGACTTTTTTTTCCCAAAATTAGTCTCCAAACTGTTGGAGGTGCTCTAAACCAACCACTTTCCATTGGGATGCTAAACCTTGGTTACAACTGCATCAATTCATGGGAATCAATCAGGAACACATTTGGGCCCATGATACCTGTGTTTCTGTGCTTAAAAATATCTGCCAAAAAGTCCAGCAGCCATGAAGGTGGAGTTCACAGTCCTGCTTGTGTTGTCAGCGCGTTTCATAGGATCGTAGAATCACAGAATAGTTAGGGTTGGAAAGGACCTTAAGATCATCTAGTTCCAACCCCCCTGCCATGAGCAAGAACACCTCCCACTAAACCATGTCACCCAAGGCTCTGTCCAACCTGGCCTTGAGCACCGCCAACAATGGAGCATTCACAACTTCCCTTGGCAACACATTCCAGCACCTCACCACCTTTACAGAAAAGAATTTTTTCCCTATATCCAATCTAAACTTCCCCTGTTTAAGTTTGAACCCATTACTCCTTGTCCTATCACTACAGTCCCTAATGAAGA